>JACVVK020000003.1:227500-302500 GCA_018292915.2 Batillaria attramentaria
CGTTGCCCCGTCTTTGATATCACCCTATGTGGTGGAAAAGGACGTTAAACCCCCAAACCCCCACCCACCCCCCTCTGCTGTGGAAATGTTCAGCCCACAAAATATGAAAATAAATGCAAATTTTAAATTCTGAAACTTAAATAGCTGAGCTAACCCTTCGTACCACGTGATTGTAATGTGTTCATGTCCAGTGTGTGAGAGAATGCGCGTGATTCACGTGAGCGTGCGTGTTCGGTTCAGCTCGCGGCGCTTTGAGCCAGTTCAAGAAATTGGGTAAAGCGCCTACACAATACACAGTTATTATTATTGTTGTCGTTACTCAGATGCGTTAGAATGGAAATCTGTGGGCCCAAGGACACTCCGGGTGAAGTGGTTTACTGTGTGATGTTTCTCTCGTAGTTCTGTGTTGTACTAGGGGAGCCGGGGTGGCCGAATGGTAGAGCATTGGACTTAGTAGAGTGGCAGTACATACACAAGAAATACACCTGAAATACGTGTCACATTACGTACACATGAAATGCACGTCACATACACGCTACATACACACAGCTATGATACATCCTAACACGACATCGTAAAATGACAATGGTGGTGATAGTGATGGTAGAGTAGTTATAATGTATAATATAGTGTAATACAGCCGGAAGAAATGTGATTTCAAAACGGATTCAAAAGAGTCCGTCGACTCTGCATGGCGAACATTGGAAGGCAGGCTGTTCCAAATGACTGGACCGTGGTCTGATATGTTACAATCAAGCAATGCACACATGAATATTCTCAATGCCTTAACACACGGTAGCTATTTTTGCTTTATTCGATCTTGTGTACAGACATGTATATATACATGTGTATATATTTATATTCGTGTTGGCATTTGCCGGTACAAAGCTGTGAGCATGGATTGCCAACAAGACATCACTTACAGTTAGAGCGACACTATTTCGATGAAAGATGATTCAGGGCTCGTGCACCGAAGCACTGACACTTTTTTCCCTCACTTTTCTGGGTTACTTGTTGCTAGGGGGAACCATGTGTCGTTAAGTCGGGCAGCCTTTGCAGCGCGTGATGTAATAAAGCGGGCGGTTTATATGAGATATTGACGAGAGAATCTTAAAGGGCGTTTCATCCTAACCCTACCGTGCACTTGTTCCCTGGCCGAGAACTTGCAGAACCCATTTCTCTACAAATGAAAGTCTTGAAGATAGCAACTATGCAATCCAAAAGAAATCCATCGTGGCGGACGGCATCTTGCACAATCTACAACGGGAAATGTAAAATATTGATTTTTTTTTAAATATGGCTTTCTTCAGATGAAATTCCAGCTTCATTGACATCTCAAGTGAATTGCAGGGCTCTGCACGGCCTCCGACTGGGACCGTTGCGTTACTCAAGGTCCTTCTCCCCAGACCGTCTGTGAATGAGTCTTGAGGTCGCTGTGAGGGCGCAGCAGCAGATGCCTGGAGTTTGCTGAACTCATGCATCATTTGCGCACGCCGGAACGCTGTAACGTTATGAGAGCACACTACCGACTCATTAAGGCTTAACTTATACTGTACATCTGCGTAATCAGTCGGTGCTCAGGCTGAGGCTCTCCACCTCCCCTACGCCTGTGAAGGAGCAAGGAAGACGTTAATGATCGGTCTACTGCTGCCTGAAGTTTTTTACTAGGTGTTGATTGATTCGTCTTGCCATACGTTTAGTGGTCCACCGGCTGCATTTTGTTTCTTACACTGAAGCTTTCCTGTGCTTTCTTTATTTTTTTTTTTACGAATAGCTCCAGAACACAAGTACACGCAAATCAAATCAAATGAACAGTGTTTTTAAAAATATCTAGTTCAGTACACGAAATGCAACATTCAGATCGTGACATGCTTAAAAATGCACACGTTATTTCGCACTTTTTAATTTTGGAACGAAGGGGGAGGTTGAAGAGTCAGGTGGATCATTCTCCAAACCTCAAAACGGGTTAATGGCAGCGTGCCTGTGGTCACACCGATAGTTTGCTGGTTTTGCGGTGCGAAAGGTCAGCGACAAATTAAGACAGCACTAATAGGTGAGTATCCTGACGAAAATGACCACACGATGCAAAATTAAGCTCTGTAATGCGGACGACGTAAACATCATTCCGCCTGGAATGAAACTGGTTTGCCAGCTTCAAAGAAATGGCAAAGCCAAGCGCTTATCTTTGCTCCCAAAGCAGATCTTTTGGCCCAGGCTCACGAACTACCGCATGGCCATGTATACACATACAACAGATGTAGTGGAAAAATATGCTGCGCCACTAGAAGACTAACATGAAACAAGATGCTGGACAAGTCGTGACTGAGAGAAATGCGCGCCTGTTGGGACGAAGAAGTCACTCTGAAAGACCTGCAAATAGGGCTCACTCGGTATAGTTCGCCCATAAGTTCGGGGGATAAATGTATAGCAGTCATGCGCAGGAGGAGCAAATAAACTCTAGTCTTCCACTAACGGGGGCGACTGTATCCCCGCAACGCAGGAGGGGGTGCAAATGTACTCCGGGGCCTGGCGAGGTGAAGTCACGTGGCTGCTGACTTCGTTCTACGACTTTACTTTATGCGAATATCGACGGAATTGACTGGTATACATTTGCACCCCCTAACGGGCGAACTATACCAACTGAGCGCAAACAGGCTGTTGGTGTACCCCTTTAGAGCCGTTGCTGTATTTATGATCTGTTTACGCCTGCACGGAGCACCAGAACCTCTTTCAGTATGTGATACTTGTTTGTGTGCTCAAAGCTACCTTCCTCAAATCTTTTGATCTGAAGGTGCCTTCAGCAGCTAACTGGTCGAATAATTACACTCGGTTAAAAGCACGTTTTGCGGTTTCATTCCCACGAGAAATCTGGATACGTTTCAGTTTGATCCTTTTTGCTTCATTTTCTCACACAACCTGAGCTAAAGCAGAAAACACAGCTTAATCCATACACAGGTCATGCTGAATGTCAACGCCCGAAAACCTAGAGAACACAAAAAGCGGTGCATTTTCTTTTAAAAAAATAAAATGAACAAAAAGGAGAAAGAAAAATCTCGTTAACTGTCAATCCGATGTCAAATTGAAATACCAGCGACAAGTTCAGACAGTGGGTAAGACAGGTTTTCTTCTTCTCTCTTGACCTTTCTGGATGACAAAACTGTCATTATAAGCAGCAGAGCGCTTTTGTCCCCCGTGTTGAATCCTGGGACCACAGACTGCGCTTGTTTCCGAATTTTTTCGTTTCCCAGTGGCTTTCCAGGTTAATTAAAGTGCTGAAGCAATGTGAGGGACCGCACACTGCGAAAACACACAGCTGGACCAAAGGAGGGGTAATTCCCTAATTTCCTGCTTCGACGACCACGGCTGCTTCTGACAGGCTTTAGCGTGGCCCTGGTTTCAGGCTCCAGGTTCATCATATTTGATAGGATCGCTTCGACAACAGTCTCATGTTGACATTCTGCCGAGCGGCAGGTTTGAAGAGTACAAACGGAGCACACACAGAAAACACGGACTGTCCGGGTTCACGGTGGATGTGTTTTGACAAGCTGTTTGATTTTTTTTTTTATGCTGGAACTAAAACGGCCCAGAGAGGCCATGACGGCAGAGTGGTTATAACCCCATCACAAATGATGGGCGGTTAGCTGGGATTTTCAGGAATCCCAAGATTTTATCGTGAAACCAGAGCAGGTGACAAACCAGATCCTGCCGTGATCGGCAGGTGCCAGTGAGCAGTCAGAGTTTCTATACAAACGTGTGTTATCCCTTTACGTAGTGTTGTTTGTCTGACTGCATGACCTTGGTGCCCGGATGAACGCCGGCGTTGGCAGACCGATCTTCGCTTTCGCGTTTCGTCAGTTAGGCCGTTGGGTAGATAAACGGGTCAATTAGTCCATTCCATGCTAGATTCTGTGGCACTTTAACAGATTTGCATGGTGAGAGGGAGACGAATCTATGGAATGGATTAAGCCTTTCTACACTGACATTACCATAATTTGTCTGACGCGACCTGCCTAGTGGGGAGCCGGAGTGGCCGAATGGTAGAGCGTTGGACTTGTAATGCTCGGGTCTTGAGTTCGTATCCCGGCTGGGGCCAAATATTTGTGCTGGCTTTTTCATCGTTGCCCCGTCTTTAATATCACCCGTATGAGGTGGAAAAGGACGCTAAACCCCCAAACACCCACCCACCCTACCTGCCTAGAGCTGCCGCAGTGACACTAAGCTGCCTTGTTTTGGCTATTCGTTTTACCACATAACCCGCATGAAAAACGTATACAACCGTCCAAAACAGATATCGTTTCTAAGGTAGATCACTTCAAGAAAACTTGGTAACGGCTAGCAACGGTGGAACAAAACGACGATTTCGCACACTACTGACTGTTACGACTATAGTCCTAGCGCTGCAGTGGGGACTGAAATAGTCGAAGCTAGGACAGACTGAGTTAATTATTGTGAACATTGGATCATTTACGAGTGCGGATCCTGAAAACGCAGCTTGAAGTCTTTACACTTCTCCCGTCTAAAACAAAATCATAGCATAGCAACAAAAACAGCAAACAAAACCCCAAGAATAAAAACAAACATTAATTTCAAAACATACAAAATAATATTGTAAAGCACAAACAAGGTTAAGGCAGTATACCATCGTTCTTTTGTCACAGTTTGGTGGCAATGGCGTGTTTCCGGCCCCGATCGTTGTGAACACAAACAGCCACGTCATTAAATGCTGACGACCGAATTACGTAGTTGCGTCCGGGGGGCTCTGTGCGTGCTGACTCGCAAATCCTCAATCTGACCCGTTAAAGCTGGGCTCTAGGCTCATTTCAGTCCCCCAAGCTTCGAAAATCCCTCCTCTTAAATCATATCAGCTCCCAGTAAAATGCTATTCCCCCAGAGAAATTCCCACAAAAATGCTCCGCTTTCAAGGACGACATGGCGCCTGTCAGAGGCTAATATCATTCCAACAGGTCCAGTAACACTCGAGCTCGTCAGGAAATTACTCTCCTACCCCGAAGTCCTTAAATGCTGGCGATTCGCTTTTTAACCACTTTTTATTCTCGTGGCCGAGTTATGACTTTTTGCTCTAGGAGTCGCTCATCTCGCGTGTTATTTTATTTACAAGGAGAACGATTGACAAGGAGAAGGCGGAGAAGAGGGAGTTTAAATGAAAGAGGTGGAGAGTGAGGGAGAGAGCAAAAACAACCCTAAACGTGTTTTTGATTAGGGTGGCATAAAAATTCGGAATGCCTTCTTGAAATCGTCGCATTCGCGAATGGGGGAAGAAAAAAGGTGTGTGTGTGTGTGTGTGTGTGTGTGTGTGTGTGTGTGTGTGTGTGAAGGGGAGGGGGGGGGGCGAGGGGGAGGCTGAGAATGCTGGGAGAGTACGTGTCTGTAATGGGAAACGGGATGACGACCGAGAAAGAAGGGAGGCTTATTTCAAATTGCTACAAGACACGTCTTTTATATGATTTAATTTTTTTGGATTTGGACTTGGGTTTTATGATTTTTTTTTTCTTTTTCTTTTCTTGCGTCAGGATGTAATCGGGTTCAGACCACTCGAGCGCTTCCGTCAGCCGTCTAAATCGTGGGAGAAGTGTGGCGTGACAGTCCGAACAATTTCGCCCGTAAATTACCGAGATAAGATTTTCTCTTACCAGCCAGTCCGGATGTGTTGTTTTTTTGTTGTTTTTTTTTGTTATAATATGTCGACGCGGTTTTGTTTAAGCCCCCCCCCCCCCCGTGCCCCCCTCCCCAACACAGCAAGCATTTACAGTTTAGCCTATCATTACCAGGTCTTAGGCTGCCTTACTCTTTGTCTTTCTTCTATACACGACTTTTTCACAGGGCAAAAAATGCATTCTGGCGGGCTGCTGTTGTATGTTGGACTCGTAATGGTTGCTAGGTTTTTTTTCTCTTTATTGCAGACAAAAGCGGAAATCAAACAGACCTGAATTACATGATAAGTATGGTTTCTATCCTATTACCTGGATGAGATTATCTCTTACCAGCCAGTCCGAATGTATTTTGTGTGTGTGTGTGTGTGTGTGTGTGTGTGTGTGTGTGTGTGTGTGTGTGTGTGTGTTACAATATGTCGACGCGGTTTTGTTTCAGGCTCCCTCACCCCCCCCCCCTCCCCTCACCAACCCCCCCCACCCCCACCCCAACGCAGCAAGCATTTGCAGATGAGCCTATTGTTGTCAGATCTTCGGCAGCCTTAGTCTGTGTCTTTCGTTTATATACAACTTTTTCACAGGCAACAACGCATTCTGGTGGGCTGTTGTATTTTGGACTGGTTTTGTTATTGTTGCTAGGATTTTTTTTCTCTTTCTTGCAAGCAAAAGCCGAAAGCAAACAGACCTGAATTACATGATAAGTATGGTTTCTATCCTGTTACCTAGATGAGATTATCTCTCGCCAGCCAGTTCGAATACATTTTTGTTACAACAGAGACACGGGTTTTGTTGCATTTTTGTTCCGCCAACATAGCCAGCATTTACAGTTTATCCTAAGGCATTACCAGGTCGGTGGCTGCCTCAGGTTCTTTCTTTCTTTTAAGAACACCATTAACTTTTCCACAAGGCAAGGCTGCAAGGGGAGCCGGGGTGGCCGAATGGTAGAGCGTTGGACTTCTAATGCTCGGGTCGTGAGTTCGTATCCCGGCTGGGGCCAACTATTTGTGTTGGCTTTTTCATCGTTGCCCCGTCTTTGATATCACCCGTATGTGGTGGAAAAGGACGTTAAATCCCCCCAAAACCCACCCACCCCACCCGCAAGGCTACAATTAGACTGCTTCCCGCATTCCAGGGGACCGGTATTGTGATTCGGACTCGTAATGGTTGCTAGGGCTTTTTCTATATTGCAGACAAAAGCCAAAAGCAAACAGACCTAAATGACAGACTAAGCATGGTTCCGATCCTTCAGTTTGAACTTGGGACATTGAAAGCTGTCACAAAGGATGGGACAGAGAGAGGCAAAGAGTCTATTGGTAGCAATAGATCTTCAACTCCGGGAGGCGTGAATGGTTAATGGATTTCTTTTAGTCCTTTTGCGCGGTTGGTAGGGACATTTTCTCAGTAATGAATCTTTTTGCCCGACCGTAGACGCGTGATCACAGCCAGTGCTAAGTCCTCATCATTTTGACGGGCGTCGGAGGGACTGAATAAAGCCGACGACCTACGCCCGCTTTCTTTGATCCCTCACGAAACTGACTCATGCCAGGGACCAATGAACGTTCGCGATACAAACTGACTTCCGCTGACGACAGTCTGCGGCGGAAGGGATGTTCCCTCGACCCAACCATTTGATCCGATGGAAAATGTCCTTGGGTCGGTAATTTCCGTCTGCCTCGAAAGGAAACGAAAACGGCCTGGAGTTAGACGATGAAAGAAAGTGTCTCCTTCTTCTAGGCTGTAGTGTGTCATTACTAGTGTGTGTGTGTATCACGTGGGTTGTTGTTATGCGTGTTTATAGGACGTGCGGATGACTGCAAAATGTGAAATAGTTTGCCTTCAACGTCCAAAGTGGATTTTTTTTTTAAATCACGAAGTTCAAAAGTAACGCAAAGGACTGCTCTCCTCCCCATCGGTCTACCTCCACCCATCACCCCACACCCCTTCCCTCCCTCTCTCCCGTTCTCAGAGAGTCTATCTCCAAACCAAACATCATTTAGACAGCAGCTGAGGAGAACCACACGTTCCTCCAAATGTCAATACATACATACATCGCGATAATTATCGTGGAAGGTCTGTCCACAATAAGGGAGTAATGATGATTATTAATCGTAGTTAGGGGAATAGCCAGAACGAATTGGCCGCGCATGTCTGCTTCACGATGGATTGGTAAATGCCGGGGCCATTTTCTCGATTTTCTACGTGGGTATAGTTGTCATTGTAATCATGTCCTGCATCGAGAACAGCTGCATGATTTACCTGCCAAAAATGTCGAGGGTCTCTTGCTGTTACATGTACATTCATTGTTTATTACAGAGGTAAACGCACTAATTGTGTGTGTGTGTGTGTGTGTGTGTGTGTGTGTGTGTGTGTGTGTGTGTGTGTGTGTGTGTGTGTGTGTGTGTGTTGAATAAGAAATGTGATTTCAAAGACATGGGCAATGAAAATAATGGCCCATACATGTCATCTGCTTTTGACCCCGTCGATCTTCGGAACCCCCAACCTTCTGACCAAGAAGCCAACAAAATTACTCTTTAGAAGAGTCGCGACCAACACGAAGCAGTTTTTTCTTTCCTTGATTTCCTTCACGTCACTGCGCAGGAAACAAGGAACCAGTAGAAGTTGGCAGCTTGCTGGAGGGGGCGGGAAATGGTAAGACTGCGCCTCGGATGAGTCTCCACACTCCTTCCGCGCTCACGCCAAGCTGGTCTAATGAGAACAAAACGGAACTGTCCAAGCAGGCTAGGCCGGGAAGCGTGGGCCCATTATCCCTCCTCCAGTTCCACCGTCTCTTTTCCCCGCCATTCTTTTCACAGATTTTGTCACATTGCGGCTCCAGCTGTCAAAGTCATTGCGATGTGTGTGTGTGTGTGTGTGTGTGTGTGTGTGTGTGTGTGTGTGTGTGTGTGGCAGGCCGTCATCGCAATGATTACTAGGGCGGTAGGTCTGCAAACGGGCTCCTGTTGCTCTGTTGTTGTTGAACAAGTGGGGCATACCTTATGCAAATTTTAAATCAGGATTTCAAGTCTGTTTCGTTTGTCGTGCCTTGAAAACTGCACAGCTCTTTTACACCGCAGACCTCCGTCCAGAAAAAAGGGTTCTTACAAGGAACGGCTGAGTTTAGTGTCAGGTAAGGGACGCAGCAAATACGATGCATGTTCTGTATTATACATTCTGACTGCAAGTTTCTTCTTTTATGCTTCTGTTACCTTTTACATTTCGTACATCGGTAATGTCTTGACGGTAATGAATGTGTATTCTCTCATGTCCACCCTAGCCCACCACTATTGACCCAAGTTTCACCATACCAAAGGGCGATAAACGCAGCAACAGGGGAGGTAATTTTTCATGCACGGTCCGATCAACGACCTCGGTCTGCTGCTCGCGCGCCCACGACGCAAGACAATTGTCACGTAGCATCGTCAGGTTGTTATCGCCTCAGTCGATTTGCGGATGGACAAACGGTGTCACGCAATGTTTTCCCGTCATTAACCTAGTCACTCGGCAGTCACGATTTTCCAGACTTCCTGTCACACAAGACCTACATTTTATTTTAAAAAAAAAAAAGAGAAAAGAGAATCAGAGCAGAGTGAAACAAAACCAAACGATGCACTTCAATGCGAAGCGTGGCAAACAGAGGCAGGACAAAACATAGCAGTCCAAAGCAAAGCACAGTCCAGGGCCTGTAAGTAAAACGCGAGGTTAATTTAACCCACGGCTACGGGCCTAACCCAGACTAGGACAAAAGAAACCCCGAAACAAAATTAAATTTTAAAAAAAGGAAGCGAAGAAAGAAAGACAAAATTCCTTCTATAACGGCATAGGCACCTTGCTGGAATGGACCCGCTTCCTGATTTAAAACAACAAAAAAAACATCAGAAAATTTAACCCTAGAGCTAGTTTAGTTCGAGGTTACGCTCTAAACTCCCTAACCCCGACTTTTACATGCGGGCCCAGGTGGGCAAGTGGGGTCCTTACAGCAGACCATGTTGTTAGGCTCTGATGGATGCCAGACTCTGTGCGTAGGTGTTACCTAGCCAACAGGTCCGCTCAAGTCTGAGACATACCAGTGTGTTTTTGTCGGTTGTCCTAGTCAGCCCATCTGTGCGCACGAAGATTTTGTATTGGAGTCCGGAGACAACATCTGTTAGACATCTGGAGCTAACTCTTTTGATTAGTAAGAGTTGCGTCCTGCCCGCCTTTTGATGGAAGTCAGGGCAGTTTTCATTCGTTCGCATATGCTATGCTTTCAAAAAGGAATCGCGACCTTTAACAGCAGACGAACGGATCTTGAGAACATGACATTCTGGTACTCAGCAGGACTTTGCCCACCCTCCCGAATGTTCATGAAACCTGCTGGTGGTGGGTACACTTTACACACATGTATTGATCAGTATTTCCGCATCTTTCTTGTGGTAGAGCGTTGAACTCTCATTGTTCGGGTCGTGAGTTCGAATCCCGGTTGGAGCGAAATATTTGTGCTGGTCTTTTTCTCGTTGCCCCCTCTTTGATATCACCTGTACGTGGTGGACAAGGACGTAAACCTCCCATATACCCATCCCCACCCCCACGCCTTTCTTGTGTACTTGATTAACAGACTGAGCCTTTTGTCGGTTCTGCGTTTAAGCGGAGAAGAGCACATCACAGCTAAGACAAAAAGGTAAAACAGCAAAGGTATCAGTCTAGCAAACGGAAAAACCAGGAAAAACCCACAAACAACAACAGTGCAAGCGAACAAAAAACAGCGCACGCACGCGCGCGCGCGCGCACACACACACACACACACACACACACACACACACACACACACACAATCAGAACCCTCTTGTCATCGTACTGACGACGAAAAGCACATGAATATTCCATGCAACCGCAGGTGTTCTACAGTAACCCCTCGTCAAAAGCAACAGGGTACAATTACTCCAATTATACTGAAGACAAAGTACCATGCGCACGCCCCAGCAAAGAACGCAGGACGAGTGAAAGAGGCTTTGCCCCAGACCAAGGCCTCCATTTCCAGCGGCACCTAATTCCATTGTGGAAGTAAATCGCCAGGCAAATGCTCCCAAGACTCTGTTCTGTCCAATTCCCTCCCCTTTCTCAGCTCTTCTTGACTCGCGGTACATTAGGTCTTGGATTCCTTTCCGGTACCGCTTCCTTCGGCAGGAAGGCGCTCTGACTCTCACAATGTTATTTTGGCGAGACTGCACAATGTCGTGAAGCAAAGTGACGTACACAGAATTTATGATAATATGTTTGGTTGTTACTCAAAGCAGGTTGTTCGTCTATGTTATGAAGCTCTAAAAAAATAAAATAAAAAACCGCGGATTTCTTCTATGGTCTTGTATAAGAGTCATTCAGTTCAAATATTATGCTACCCAGCTTTTTGACAGTAGAAGCATGTAATATTCCACTAAGGATGAAAAATCGTTATCGGTCGCTTGTTATCGATGCTAATTAAAGTCTTTATCTTGATTATATATTAAAGTGTCTACGAGATAATAGAACATTTATTTATACAGTCACGCCTGTATAACAACAAGAAATCAGAAAAAAAAAATCTATTCATTTATTTATTTATTCATTAATTCATTGAGTTGGAGGGCGGGGCTTATTTTCAGCATTTGTAGCTAAAGACTTTGCCCATCGTTACTAGTTATTTCGAGAGGCAAAACAATAACAACAACAGAAAAAAAAATAAGAAAAAGGTAATATAAATCAACTTAAAAGGTTGAAACGTACAGAATAAAAACATCAATAAAAGAAGGAAAAAATCTAGAGCAAGGGAACTGGAGACATTTCATAAACTGGCAAAGCAATCTTCCGACAGAGGGCGTAATTTGTACTGCGGAACATCAAGTCGAACAGACGAAGGGACTCTAATAAATGCCACAACGATGACAATAGTCTCTGATGACAAAATAATGGTAGCGTAGTCACGACTCAGACATTCCTCATCTCGTACGGATGACAGGCCGTGCCGATCCGATTGTATTGCATCAATCTTACAATGTATAGGAAGCCTTTTGACGACAGTGTGCTCCTAATGTTTTGTACGTTTGTCGAAAGACTCAGACTGCGTTGCCATGGTAAGCAAATCTCAGCGCGTGCTGGCGACTTTGTTGTTAAGTACTTATTTAGTTTTTGATTTTCAGTTTTATTCTCTGGAAACCGTTTGTGTCTTCATGGATATTCCCGTGTTTTATTTAGCTTGTATCTAAGAACTTAAGGTTGTATGATTTGTAATGGGCTTCCACAAAAAGGGACAGAGGGTGATTTGGGAGGGTGGGGTGGGTGTTTGGGGGTTTAACGTCCTTTTCCACCACATAGGGTGATATCAAAGACGGGGCAACGATGAAAAAGCCAGCACAAATATTTGGACCCAGCCGGGATCGAACTCACGACCCGAGCATTAGAAGTCCAACACTCTACCGTTCGACCACACCGGCTACCGGATGATTTGGGACATAATTATGGTGTTATTGGTATTTTTGAAAAGTACAGAAAATAAGGGTTTTGTTTTGTTTTTGGTATAAAATTACTTCTGTAGCATGATGTAGGGCCTGAGATATGTTTGCTGAAAACTTACTCTTGAAAAGCGGCCGTGCTGGCCGGTAAAGTTTGATGTAGGAATGCCAGTATGGCGTGGTTGTAGTATATACTCATTTTATCACGTTCATAAGCTGCATTCAGCCTTGAGACTTCCACAAAAGTTGTATTAGTTGTTTAGTTAAAAGAAAATGAAGAAAATCTCATAGTCACAAAATTTACCTACCACCGTTTTTTTTTTTTTTTGTTTGTTTGTTTGTTTTTTTTTGCGAAAACGACTGAGCGAGTTTGTCTCCCTTTTATGGTAGTCCAGAAAGACGAAATTTCCGAGTTTGTAAAAAAAAAATTTAAAAAAAATGACCTAACCGAACAAAGCTGACTAATTTTGTCAGTGATGCCAGTTATTCTTCGTGTATTGAGAAACTTGTCGTATTTTCTGATAATGTCTGCGATGATTTTGCAGCCGATTTGAGCAGCCTTCACCCCCACCCCCCTTCCCTTCTTTTCAATGCTTGGGTTCGAATCCCGGCTGGGGTCAGATATCTGTTCTGGCCTTTTTCTCGTTGCCCCGTCTTTGATATCACCTTTATGTGGTGGAAAAGGACGTTAAGCTCCCCCCACTCCCTCCCCGGCGCATTATTTCTTTTAAAAAGAAAATACTACCCTTTTCATAGACAAACGCTCCGCTAGACTAGAGGGATAGCCGCCGTGCAACACGTTGCCGTGGGAATAATGCTTCATTAACTTGTAGTTCTGGCAGGTTGGTCAGGCGGTGAGCCCGTATGGAGGCTCACTCTTATCGCTTCATGTGTTTTATTAGGGACATCCCTGCCATGCTGTCTAGTACAGAAGCGGTGGCATGGGGGAAGAAAAAAGGAAAAAAGGTTTAGCATGGTGCCCGGCCTCATCAGCATACATTTGCTCCTCGTGTCAGGTCATGCCACCGTGTCCTCGACCGACAATAATCAGTTTGCTACCGCGGTGGGTCTTTTGATACAAGCTTAATTCGAACCGTGTATCAGGGGCGGCAAATCTCTGCCGGAACAGCAGTCTTTAGCTCCCTTGATTCACAGCCGAAGGACAAGGGGACCATGGGGCGAGGTAGTTTGTCATTGCCATGATTTCTTTATCAGCCATCCTAGCTGCATGCCATCTCTTGCTCTGGACATCCCGGAATCCCAGCGGCGAACTAATTTTCTCAGGAAATCGTTAGCTTTCTAAGCCACACCGGTTTGCGTTGAAAGAGGAGGGCACAAACCGAACCAAATGCACATGACATAGCCCAGTGCCTGACGTGTTTGTTTGTTTTGTTTTTTGTTGTTGTTATTTTTTTCCCCGCTGCAATATTTTTAATATGGTTCAGTGATCATCAGTGCACCGGACATACAAAAAGGTTAAACTGGTGCATAAAACATTCGGCCTCAATCAACATGCCTGAAGGCACTCATCAAAGAACTCACACGAGAAATGGCCAAATGCCATTCTGCACTTACAAATTACTGCCGGCGCATGCAAGAGTGGCTATTAGTGCATAATGCACCATGTACCGAATGATAGTAGATGACGCATGTTCGCGACGGAACGTTGTCCGGTGATTACATATAAAACCTATACATACAATGTGTCATTTCCCGTCCTCTGTGCAGGGTTTGATTCCTTTGCTTAAAGAAAGAAAGGAAGGAAGGAAGAAAAATAGAGACACATTTCTTTCAGCAAGTGAAATTGCCCGTTCGTTTCTTTTTCTTAAACGAGAAAGAGAGAGAGAGAGAGAGATTATCAAGAGTACATGGCTCTTCTTTCGTTGACTAAACTTTGTTACTGGAAGTTTTGTGACTTGAGGAGAGAGAAGGAGCAGAGCGAGTGAATGTGCAGCGTGAATGTCGGAATGAGTGTATCAGTGAGTGCTCAATGTGATACTAGATTGTATGTTTGTGATAGTGTGTTTTATTCTTGATCTTGAGTAATTTTACTGTTCAAGATTTTTTGTTTTACTCAATTTGTCTTACGCGTATAATTATTTCTAGTCTTATTTATTTAAATGTTTATTGTGTGTATGCGGGTCTGAAATGCAGTTTCCCTTTTCGGGACCAGTAAAGTATTCTGTATTCTCACACACACACACACACACACACACACACACACACACACACACACAGTGTCTGTTATTCACTCATCATTGTTGTTGTGCTAAAAACAGGTGTGTCTTAATGGACGTTTTAAAGCTGAGGACTGAGTCTGTGTGTCTGGTGTTATGAGGAAGTGTGTTCCAAAGGGCTGGTCCTTGGTACAGAAACGATCGCTGTCCATATGACTTGGTTCTGACCTTTGGAATTCAGGGTTATAATTATCATTATGTTGACATTATATTTTACTTTCATATCACTTCCAGTAACTTGTAACACATCGGTCCAATCTTAGCTATCCTATATCATCACTTCATACAGCGACAGAGGCGTCTGGTTTTTAACCAGACAGGAGCAGTACGCGATGATCAAAATGTCTTCTTCGCTTGAATCCAACGCGGTAACTAACTCCTCTACTTTTGCCGTATCGCCATCAGCGCTGCACCTGTCGACAAACTTTCAGTCAGAGCGAGTGGATTGATTGCGACACAGTTGAGCGCTTGAGCAACCTGGAAGACGCTCAGATAACACCAACAATCAGCCCATCGCATGGAAATGTGCCGTAACCGTGATGACCCGCCACCGGTTGTTTCTCACTTGTTTAACGGCGTTGAAATGTCTGCCGTATGTTGCAAACGAATTCGTCCGTCTGTTATAATCGTATACGAGAGAGAGAGAGAGAGGGGGTGGTTGTTTGGGCGTTTAACTTCCTTTTCAACCGTGTGTGAGAGAGAGAGAGAGAGAGAGAGAGAGAGAGAGTGCCTTGTAACTGTCAGGTAAAGATATAATTATTAGCCAAGAGTTTACCGTAGAAGGTAAATAATTCCATTCTTAAGTCGAATTTTAGTGATAACTCACGCTTCCAGAGCAACGGGAAGCAACTCGTACTGAACTGAAAGAGTTAAAAGGGAGCTTTTTCCTCGTCTGGTATAACCAGCACTGCCGACACGCACAGAGGGGGAGACAGACCGGAAGCAGCCAGATCAAGATGATGGCGAGATAGTGCGCTCAAAGTGCCAGTATGTTGGCGCTGCTGCAGTACAACCACACGGGTCACTTTTAATGTTTTATTTACAGATAACTTAACGCAATTCATGTGAACACGATAACGGACAGGGCATTGCGGCAACACGTTTGAAACGAAGACGGATCAAACAAACTTCAAAGTAGTTCTGTCAGTTTCAGTTGGGATCGGGAGTGCACTTGAAAGTAAGAACACTTGAAACTTGAAGGATGACCATAAGCAGAATATATACACAGTTCAAGTCAACTGTGACTGGTACTTTGCCACCATATCGGAATCGAAGACGGAGCAGGATAAGACGCGGGGGACGGTTGAAGCCCGGATCGACTTTGCTGGCTGCATCACGGTCTGGCAATGCCTTTGATGCAAAAATACCGGTACATATTTTCGGAGGGGGGTGGGGGGTTGGGGCGGGGGGCAGGAGGCAGGAAGGGGATGAACATGTCTAACGAATTCGAGCACAGAGAAGGATACTTCAGTGTTAGATTGTGAAAGCAATCGGTAGGAAAAAATTGTTCGGGAGCTTTCTGTGCGGGAGCTGAAAAAAAGAAGGAATTTTACTAGCTTGGTATTTCTTTTTGCCGTGTGTGTGTGTGTGTGTGTGTGTGTGTGTGTGTGTGTGTGTGTGTGTGTGTGTGTGCGCGCGCGCGCGCGCGTGAGAGAGAGAGAGAGAGAGAGAGAGAGCGAATGCGACGTGAATGACATCTGTTTAGAAACAGTCCACATTTGCGAGCCGAGGAACATCAGTGAAATATGGTTCACAAAGAACTAAAAATAATGCAAAATTACATGACAGCTTCACAATTTGGAAATACTTGTTTACTTCAACACCTTACAAAACTTCAGCCCACACAGCAGGAGATAATTGATTCACGCTTTCGAAACACAATTCGGGAAATGCGTTGGCTGGAGCTGCCGAGATTCCAGAACTCCATTTTGAGTTGTTTTATTTTATCGGATGTTTCTTCTTCTTCTTCTTCTTCTCTCTCTCTCTCTCTCTCTCTCTCTCTCTCTCTCTCTCTCTCACTCTCTCTCTCTCTCTTCCGTTGCTGTTTGAACGATTAATTGCGTCTCCGGTGGCGAGTGATAAATAGACTCGCTATCAGGTCTTTCCCTGGCGTAGCGCCTCCAACGGTGCATCGCGGACATTCTTTCCTTGCAGTAATGTACATGGGACCACGAACGGGGAAAGGAGTCATTCCTTTCATTGATGAGAGTCTTGTTCCAATGTCGAGCAAGGTTAAAGATTCGAATGAACAATAACAATTTGTTAACAGTAAAAATTTGTGTCCCTAACGAATGTGTGTAGCTTGTCGGAACTCGTGCAGGCATCTCGTTAAACTGGGGTAATAAAGTTCAGTATTCACAGATGGCGTGCCCATTCGAACTGAAATGCCATATGGTGCGGTGTTACTAGGCCGGCAGGGCGGACCAGTTGTCATTTCCAGCCTGGGATAGTCTTCAAACAGTCGGAAACTATGACGGTCTTAATACAGGTATCGGCTGATTCATTCGAGACAAACAATCATGTAAACTGATGTTCTCTCAGTGCTTAATGTTGTACCATTCTGGGGGAGCCGGGGTGGCCGAGTGGTAGAGCGTTGGACTTCTGGTGCTCGGGTCGTGAGTTCGTATCCCGGTTGGGGCCAAATATTTGTGCTGGCTTCTGCATCGTTGCCCCGTCTTTGATATCACCGGTATGTGGTGGAAAAGGGCGTTAAACCCCCAAACACCCACCCCACCCACCCTGTACCATTCTGATGGGAAATGTCGTTCGCGGAAATCCCAGTACAACTTTGCGCACATTTTGGAGAAAGCACAAAGAGCGGATAAAAGAAACCGTTCCTACGTGACTGTTTAAACTCAAGCAACATATTCAGTTGCGAATGTCGAAGTCACCGAAATGTGTCGCTCAGATCTCACGTTCTCCGAAGTGTTAATTTTCCAAACTGATTTGAGCGGGTTTTCAGATATATAATTCACAGTTGTACCTTAACATCGCAGTGCGCGCGGGTGTTGTGGTGGGGGAATTCGCAATCCTCGTATGAAGCGCGTGAATAATTTAAGAGATAATCTGTTTAGAGTCGGGTAGTTCTAGTGGATTTTACGCTGCGCATTTCTCTCGGGGGTTAATGTAGCGTCCGTGCACTTTAAATGTGGCAGTAGGCACGTATATATACGCTAATCCGTTCAAACGACGTGCAAAACAGTGACATACTGTTGATGGTCCAAATTCTATTTGCAATCAAATAGGAGAGCAGGGGCGGCCGAATGGTAGAGCATTGGACTTCTAATGCTCGGGTGGTGAGTTCGTATCCCGGATGGGGTCAAATATTTGTGCTGGCTCTTTCTTCGTTGCCCCGTCTTTGATATCACCCGTGTGTGGTTGAAAAGGACGTTAAACCCCCAAACACCCACCCACCCAACACGCCCCCCTTTCAATCAAATAGAGTTTTGTGGTATGACCAAACACTAAATCTTTAGCATTGTACATTTCAGTTCATATTTTTTAAAAATGATCATAATTTTGGGAGTCTTTATCAGTTCTGTCCCCATGCATGGTTGGGGTACGTAAAAATCGATCATGTCTCTTTTATCTGCCAGCTTCCCATTTTACTGCTTTCAAATGCGAAACCATTTACCTTATGAACTCAGGCCCGGTGATATAGAAGTAATTCAATTCTTTCCGGTCAGAATCCAGTGCGTATGTCACAGCTGGAGGCAAAATTATTGACCAGGTTACCTAGCAAAAAAACGAGCCGCTTAAACCTTCATGATGTCTACATAATATTTTATTCCGCCGCATGGCAATGTCTAAACGCATGAAGCCAGAGAGAGAGAAAGATTTCAGAGCAGTTTGAACTTTAGAGAGAGAGAGAGAATTTCAGAACGGTTTGAACTTTAGCGTTGGGCCATTCCCCCCCCCCCCCCCCCCCCTCAGAACGTCAGGGCTCGTGTAATATAGCACGACTGTATTTTTTTTAAACCGAAATTGCGCATCTTCCACGACAGCAGTTTGAACCTTGGTAACGGGGTCAGCCCTGTATTTGCCTGCCATGTGATCCAGTGTGCCGGATGAGGTTCTGTCGAAGCAGAAAGATTCTAGTCAGTCAGCCTAATAGGACATCCCTTCCGCTCTAGAAAAAAAATAAGAGAGAGAGAGAGAGAGAGAGAGAGCGCTTCAGTAACTCCCTCCCCCCCCCCCCCCCACTCCTTCCCTGCTCCAGTATCGACCTCTAGCTGCAGCAGTGGCCAGACCTTGGTGTTTTTCCCCCACCCCGACCACAATTTGTGATCTCTGTGCTTTTCCAAAAACGAGACAGTCAAAATAACGCGCGTATGATGTATGGGAATAGATGACCAAGAGGTAGAAACGGCTCTTCCATCAAGTAATGTCACGCATCCGGCGGCAACGTGAAGCATCGCCGTGATTCAGGGAGATCCTGTTCCGGTCAGCGCACACGGTCCTGTTGCGCGACTTTCATAGCCTATGCAAACACTGATAATTCGAGCTGACCCAAGCCTGTTGTTGCTGTATCGTCTTCGGATCAGCTATTAGGAAAAACAATTACGTTTAATGTCTTAAGTGCTGACACTTTCAGATACGAAGAGTTCTTTCAGTAAGACTCAATAATTGAATACCGTAGATCAAAGTTCAACTGCCGACCTTACTAAATAAAATAAATGGTTTGGCATGGAGACTTCTCATCGGCGCACATAATTATCCATCTCTGTTTGAAATGCTCGTGGCGCCGCATGGAGGACAAAGCAGTGAAAGCCTGCTGCCGCTAAGCGCTACTTTACGTGCAAACCTCCACCCTGCTATTCACTCTGGTGCGTGCGACAGTATTTCTGTTTACCACGACACCGGCCACAGCCTACTCTTCCTTCGAAAGATGGACGTGGGATTTTTAGCATGCACACTTGATATTTGTGCATGCGTGTGTACACGAGGGCGGGACAGGCACCGTGAACAAGTCTGCAAGTGAACTGACTCAATTTGGAAAGGGAAAAATCCATCCAAATTCCTGCCCACCAGGGAATTGAACCGGTCATAATGTTAGAACTATCAACGGTCTCGGTCTCGCTTGTTTGTTTGTTTGTTTGTTTGTTTGTTTGTTTGTTTGTTTGTTTGTTTGTTTGTTTGTTTGTTTCGTTAAGACATGTGCTTACGGCTGACATGCTTCGGTTTCCAGTTAAAAAACAAAAACAAACTCTCTCTCTCTCTCTCTCTCTCTCTCTCTCTCTCTCTCTCTCTCTCTCTCTCTCCTCTCTCTCTCTCCTCTCTCTCTCTCTCTCTCTCTCTGAAAACCTTCATTCTAGTTATGAAAGGTTAAACGGTTATAGACCATGGATGACGCAGACGTTCACTCAGCCCTGCAGGAAAAGGAAGTCTGAAACATCAAGGAAGATCCACAATAAATCAGACTGCAAAAGATATTGCCACCAGAGATAATCGACGGGGTTTTGTAAAACGATATTGCTCACTTTCATTTCCTCCAAACTCGATCTTCCTCGACTGAGTGGTAGTAGTGATCACATCGGGCACGCTTCTCTTTCTTGGTCTGAGAGTGAGATCCTTCAATGTAAATCGCTGAGACATTTTGTTATGGGATCAGGTTCATTTTCTTGACATTTTCCGGAGCAGAACAAGTGGCATTATCGCGGTCTTCCGTTTTTATAAGACGTCGGTACCTTGATTTG
Organism: Batillaria attramentaria; assembly: GCA_018292915.2. Taxonomy (NCBI): domain Eukaryota; kingdom Metazoa; phylum Mollusca; class Gastropoda; family Batillariidae; genus Batillaria; species Batillaria attramentaria. Next base: position 247,567 of record JACVVK020000003.1, read on the forward strand.
GTGGATGAAATTCATTGACTGATCCCGAAATATGTCCAGGTCTGCCTATAGTCTGCCAAACTATCGTAAACTTAGTTCACAGGGTTTTTATGCTTTCGGGATGTGTGTGTGTGTGTGTGTGTGTGTGTGTGTGTGTGTGTGTGTGTGTGTGTGTGTGTGTGTAGGGGGAGGGCGAATGGCAACAAGTCTGCCAAACTGACATGCGCCCTTCTCATGAGGAACCAGAGTATACTGCAGAAAAAGCCTGTGCTTTGTACAAGACTATGTATGTGCATTCTCCTCGGTGATGCACTTACGCCACTACCACTCGAAAACACCGCATCTCATAGTGCGGGAGTGCAGGAACGACCTTTACCTAGCGAAAGAGCTACGCTTTTTTCTTGCAGTTGTGGTGGGGAGCCGATATAGCCGAATGGTAGAGCGTTGGACTTTCAGTTCTCGGGTAGTGAGTTCAGTCGAATCCCGGCTGGGGCGAGATATTAATTTTGTGCTGGCCTTTTTCTCGTTGTCCCGTCTTCGGTATCACCCGTACGTGGTGGAAAAGGGCGTTAAACTCCCACCCACCCATACTTGCAGTTGTGGTAGATGTGCTTCTGGTGTACTCAAATGAACTGTAGGACAAAGCTGACAGACTGTGGGCGGGCGAACTGGCACGAGGCGTCTATTTGTTCATCTCACCTTACTGGCGCAGACAGACGGACTACCCTGCACTTCATCGAAGAGTTTAAATTACATGGGTCCAGACAAAAGAGTTTTGTCACTGGAGGCCGTGCAGATGTTTTCTCTCTCAGGGAAAGATTGATTGTTTTGTTTTGTTCCCTTCTTTTGGTCCTGGTGTCGCAATATTTACGTGGTAATGTGTGTACCATGAACGCACCGTCATTCGTTATTTCCGCGACCAGGGGGAGCGTGCGTGTTTGACAGGAAGATACAATCGTGCATCAAGTACGTCTTTCCTTTTTACCCTCTGCACTTGTCTTAGAAACTAGGAAGCATATCTGGGTTTTTTTTGTTGTTTTTTTCCGACCCTAAATGAAAGTGAAGCCTCTCTCTCTCTCTCTCTCTCTCTCTTTCCGTGTGGGCTTTTTTAATGTATGTTTCATCACATTTCACGTTTGTTTCTTGCATCTTCTAATCATTTTTGCCATTTTCTCCATCCATTCACTTGCTTCCTGCCGATTGTACTTCTTGTGTTTATGCATTAAAAATTCACTCTTTGTTATACCGTCTTTTTTTTTTCTTTCAAAGCCCCACTGTCTTTACTTTACTTCTTGTGACGGTATTTAGTGTTTTCGTTGCACGCGCTTCAGCGCAGCATAGTCCAAGCACACAGAGACTGTTATTACAGGTACTCCGAAACATTGTCCCACCAAGAAACCTTCTTTAAGGATTTATTCTGAAAACAAGTGGATTTGCACACACACACAGGCGGGTTGAGCCATCTGTTTGTTCAGAAGGAGCCGAGCAACAATAACATTTCAGCTTCAGCACATTTTTGTGGCAGAGAGGTTCCATTAAAAAAAAGAAAAAGCTTCGTAAGTGTTTTCCTAGCGAAGATGTGCGATTTGTCAATTATGCGCACGCTCTTAGATGTTTTCTTTTTTGGCCGCGGGGAATGTGTGTATCCTTAGCGCTTTACAGCTTGCTTTGACACGCAGAGTCAACTTGATGTTAAAGGCGCCGTAAAGTAAACGTTATTCGGAAGAGATAATAATTCAATCGTTCTGTGTAAACTTCTCCTGCGCTATCACATCTTTCTTTTCTGTCCAAAGTCACGAAGATAATGGTGTGTTTAAGAAGGTTTGATTGAATCTGATCGTCTGGACCCGTAGCTAATGCTAATGCAGACAGACGAATGGGTACACGTTACTTTTTTACCACCATTTTTGGCGCGTAAAAGACTGGAATTACTGAATTTACTGAAAAGAAACCCTTTAATGTTGATTTCACCTGAAATAACTTGGAAAAGGATTAGTTTTTTCTGCTACCTTTCTACTTAAAATTGTTTTGATTACATTCTAAGTACTGTTAAGCTTTCTCACGGAATCTCATTTAGTACACAGTCTGGGCCGTATGTGAAACTCGAGGTTAATTTGACCCACGGCTACGGGCCTAACCCAGACTAGGACGAAAGAAACCCAAAACCAAAATTAAATTTAAAAAAGGAAGCAAAGAAAGAAAGACGAAAATCCTTCTGTAGCGGCATAGGCACCTTGCTGGAGCGGACCCGCTTCCTGATATAAAACAACAACAACAACAACAAAAAGCAGAAAATTTAACTCTAGAGCTAGTTTAGTTCGAGGTTAGACTCTAACCCGGGGCTAAACTCCCTAAACCCGACTTTTACATGCGGGCCCTCAAACTCAGACGGCCGAGACGTTGCTTTATTGACATGCCATAGGACTTCTCCTTAGGTGGGCCACTGGTGCCTTTTTTCTCTCAGTTTCCGCTTAGGACCTTTATTGACTGTCTTATCCTGGGGAGCCGGGGTGGCCGAATGGTTGAGCGTTGGACTTCTAAAGCTCGGGTCGTGAGTTTGTATCCCGGCTGGGGCCAACTATTTGTGCTGGCTTTTTCATCGTTGCCCCGTCTTTGATATCACCCCTGTGTGGTGGAAAAGGACGTTAAACCCCAAACACCCACCCAACCACCCCCTTTCTTATCCTATACCCAACTGCTGAAAATAGTAATAAAATGAACCACCAAACATACCGGGCCGCAATGATCCATGAGATGAGAGAGATGAAATGAAAGGAAATGAAAATGAAAGGAACATTTATTTTCCAACGACGGAAATTTTCGGTCCGCAGACCCGTATTACAACTTGCCGTTGCTACAACTACAAAGGATAATATACAAAAACGTACACTCATAACGACAACAGCAAACCACAAAGCGTGATAATAAGAAAGCAAAGAGCGGGCGACGCACGCGTACCGACACGCAAACACGATTGTAGCTGATATTTCCGTAGCTATGCTATTCCCCTAGTCGTACACATAAAATACGGATTTATGTACATGTACCAGCTGTGCATGGGTGTTGTACAGTATGCACAGGTAGGGGGGAAATTAACTAGGATAAGAGAGAGAGAGAGAGAGAGAGACAGACAGACAGACAGACAGAGACAGAGCGACACAGATAAAGGGAGAGAGAGAGTACTGAACAACCTGTAGTTGAGAGAGAGAGACATACAGACAGACAGACAGAGAGTACTGAACAACCTGTAGTTTATAGATCGAATCAATCCGATTCACAGAGGCAGATGCTGCAGTCTGCCACTTTCAAAAAAACAGCTTACTTTAGACATTTCCTCGAGCAACAAACACGGTTTGAAAAACACGTTTCCGCCACACAAACACTGCTTTTCATTTTCCTCTCACAGCAAGACCAAAGAAAGCAAAGCTGTTTATTCCGGCCATCTTCTGAACTCCTTAGTGTTTCGAGATGTTTTCGATTAATCGGAAGTGTCGAAATTACGCGTTGAGTGGAAGGTGGGGAGGGGTGCAGACCTTGAAACCCACATGCAAGTAACGGAGGCGTCTGGAGAAAATCAGCGGCGGATAAAAGCGATTGACATGCCATAGGACTTCTCCATAGGTGGGCCAGGTGCCGCCTTTCTTCTTCTTCTTGTTTTTTTTAAGCGTTTTGCCGCTCCGTTTCCGCTTAGGAAGTCTTTGTGTTCCCGCTGCGTTCCGCGAAATCTGGATCCCGTGATTCAATTCAGTTCAGTTCAATTTAATTCAAATCAATTCAATATACTTTATTAATCGCAGAAGGGAAATTATAAGCCACCATAAAAATAATAATAAGACATTATAATAACAAATAAAGCTTGACATAAAAAAAAGTCTCAGTCACACGCACAGATAAATCTAAGCGTTCATACGCGCGCGCGCACACACACACACACACACGCGCACACACACACACACACACACACACACACACACACACACACACACACACACACACACACACACACACGTATAAGTCCAAAGTACTCACGTCCTTGAAAAATAAAACGACTCACAAACACATAATTATGACCATCTACGAATGATGACCATCTATATGACATTCTTGTACTGCTATTTTCTGTTGTCTAAACATGCATCATGCATGTACTTACAAGTGTGCAGATTCATTGAGTAAGACATCCAAGAGAGAGACAGGCGGACAGACAGAGACAGGCAGAGACAGAGAGACAGAGATAAAGGGAGAGAGAGAGTATTGAACAACCTGTAGTTGAGAGAGAGAGAGAGAGAGAGAGAGAGAGAGACAGACAGACAGAGAGAGAGAGAGAGAGAGTTTTCTCCGAAAAAGCAAGAGTATGCTCAGTTTCTTTCGAAATTCCTTAATCGGGTTGGGTTTTGTTTTATTTTTTATTTTATTTTTTTATTTTTTTTTTTCGGGGGGGGGGGGGGGGGGTGTATTTTGTTGTTGTTGTTATGCTGTCGGTTTAAAAAAAAAAAAACATTTTGTCGTTCCGTCCAGCACGATCTCCGTCTTCCATCTTGTCATTTCCTCTGTTTTGATGATCCTTTTGTTGAGCGTGAATCTCTCTAAACTTTTAGCAGCACAGCCAAGTAGGTGTCAATTGTTTTTGAAATAGCCAAAGCGTCTTCGGGCGAAAGAGCTGTCGAAGAGTGATTTTCTTAAGCTCATCGCGAAATTATTCTCCCCGTAATGATCGAGCATCCCTGTAACGAGAGCATTACACGCAGAAGGGCTATTAAGCCAGAAGGTGTCAGGCTGTTGTTGCTCCTTATATTGTTTTCTATTGCCCATTACCTTCACTGCCCTGTGTTTTGTACGGGAAAGAGGCAGATGTGAACAAAAAATATCGTAATTTGTGACTGCGCACCATTCTATTTTCTGAACCTTGTGTCTTTTGGCCTTTGAAAATCACGCTCTAAACCAAGCATTTTATTCTGTTACACGTCGGATGAAATGTTTTAAGCAATTAATCGCATTTTTGTTTTCGTTTTGTTTTGTTTTGTTTTGTTTTTCAGTGAGTTTCTTTGACTTTACAGCCATTAACCATTACAAAAATGCATTTCTCTTCTCGGGAGTTTTCCTGTCTCGAAATAAACATTTCAGACGGAGACGGCTTCTTTTCTCTTTTGCCAGACTTAGGAGAGACGATGCTGACAGCTTTTGGAACCACTCATGACAGAATCCGTATCACAATCTGGCATGAACGATTTTTCTTTTCCACCCAGCTGACAGCCTGAAAACACTGAACCATACGCTGTGTCGAGTGGTAGAATTCAATACCCTGAATAGAAAGCGGCGAGTTTTGAAGCTTCCCACATGTCGAGTGGTAGAATTCAATACCCTGAATACAAAGCGGCGAGTTTTGAAGCTTCCCACATGTCGAGTGGTAGAATTCAATACCCTGAATACAAAGCGGCGAGTTTTGAAGCTTCCCACATGTCGAGTGGTAGAATTCAATACCCTGAATACAAAGCGGCGAGTTTTGAAGCTTCCCACATGTCGAGTGGTAGAATTCAATACCCTGAATACAAAGCGGCGAGTTTTGAAGCTTCCCACATGTCGAGTGGTAGAATTCAATACCCTGAATACAAAGCGGCGAGTTTTGAAGCTTCCCACATGTCGAGTGGTAGAATTCAATACCCTGAATACAATGCGGCGAGTTTTGAAGCTTCCCACATGTCGAGTGGTAGAATTCAATACCCTGAATACAAAGCGGCGAGTTTTGAAGCTTCCCACATGTCGAGTGGTAGAATTCAATACCCTGAATAGAAAGCGGCGAGTTTTGAAGCTTCCCACATGTCGAGTGGTAGAATTCAATACCCTGAATACAAAGCGGCGAGTTTTGAAGCTTCCCACATGTCGAGTGGTAGAATTCAATACCCTGAATAGAAAGCGGCGAGTTTTGAAGCTTCCCACATGTCGAGTGGTAGAATTCAATACCCTGAATACAAAGCGGCGAGTTTTGAAGCTTCCCACATGTCGAGATTCCAGAAGACGCATTTTTTCTATTATTTATTCGAACGTACATATCGCTTTCTTTAGGCATTTCATGATTATATTTTGCATAAAACTCTATACACAGCTCTGGAAATGCTTTCTCTGCTGTGCGAAACAGCCATGTACTGCACTTCCATAAATGCACATTCAAGTGCATACACACAACCTACTGACTACATACAAAGACCGGTGTATCGATAAAGTTGGCCCCAGATCAATCATAACCATGAATAAAAATGTCTGGCCAAGAAAAGGTCTGCGAGGAGAACGCATCACAGCACAAGAGAGAAAAGACAGTCTCAATTGGACCTGTCCCAACCAAGGCTGTTTGTGATAAAAAAAAAGTTTGATTCATTTCTGCTGAATGTCGTATAAGCTAACGATTTCTGCAGTCCTGCATCGAAAAGGCCGTTATCATATGTTATAAACATAGGGGGGATGGGGTTGTTATTGTTGTGTGTGTGTGTGTGTGTGTGTGTGTGTGTGTGTGTGTGTGTGTGTGTGTGTGTGTGTGGTGTGGTGGTGGTGGTGGTGGTGTGTGTGTGTGTGTGTGTGTGTGTGTGTGTGTGTGTGTGTGTGTGTGTGTGAAAGAAAGGGCAAACTGATGTACAAAGACCAATCCACCAACGATCACACTTTCATAAACCCAATGATTTATTTGCTGAAAAAAAATCATTTTAAGTCTTCATGTTTCTGTCCTATTTGAATTTCGTCTTCCAACTAAGTTAAGTTCATCGTGGGGGTTTTGTTGTTGTTGTTGTTTTTGTGGTTGTTGCTCGTATAATTTTGTTGTTGTTGTTTTGTTATGTTTTGTGTTATTTGTGTTGGTTTTGTTTTGTTTTGTTTTGTTGTTGTTGTTTTTTTTTTGTTTTTGTTTTTTTTGGGGGGGGGGTTGTGAACCACTCTCTCCTTCTTCTCCGTCATTTTTTGTTCTCCGTCAAGAATTGTGTAATAACAGCACACGCAACACCCAAGAAAAACAGAGAAATCTCCCATCTTAACTTTTGCAAAGGTATAAAAAGTTACGTTTGAATTGTTGCTTTTAGGATGACCTGGGAAAAATCGCTTGTCGGTGCGTTTCCTTTTAGAGCGTGCAAGGAGGACACTTAAACAGTGTTAACGGCTCATCCCCCTAAAACCCTTCTTTTATGGCGAATGCGAACGGCAAATGGATGTCAAGCGAGAAGTGTTAAGCGCAAAAAGATAATTTCATTATCCTGTACGCAAAGCAAAAGAAATGACGGTCCTTTCGAAAAATAAGGCTTTTTCTACTTTTTTGTGATGTGTGTGTAGGATGAGGGTAGACGGATAGATGGGTATTCATAGGAACACCTCCATGAGGGGAATACATCCAGCTAATGTAAAGAGGGAGGTGCTGTGTCACGAAATGGGAGTGGACTACAGAGGAGGTATTACAATTTAGATGAGAAATACAAGGTATGCGAGTGGTGTGTGTGTGTGTGTGTGTGTGTGTGTGTGTGTGTGTGTGTGTGTGTGTGTGTGTGTGTGTGTGTGTGTGTGTGTGTGTGCGTGCGTGTGCGTGTGTGTGTGTGTGTGTGTGAGAGAGAGAGAGAGAGAGAGAGAATCTGAAATTTAATAGGACGCTTAAAGAAGATTCGGCTGTAAGAACTTAGGAATGAACGCAAGGAATGCTGTCCAGAAAAACAAAAAGCAACAAAAACAAATTCATAGATTAGCATCCGATTCATAAAAAAATCCATTTTAAGTGAGTGTCCTTCAAGGAACTAGCATGCGAATTAAAAAAAAGAAGTGCCAGAAGCAAAATACTCCTCCTGGGGAAATCCTGATAAAATCCATGAGTGCGCATTCAAACGAAACACATCACAAAGAAGCAGAAAATGTAAGAGAGTTTAGAATTAAGACAACGTCTCTGAGCGGAACATGTATTTTTAACGACTGAGGCCAAGCACATTAAAATCTATTTGAATAACGACCTGACACCTGTCCACTTTCTCCCCCAGTTGGATGCCTGGTTATGGAGAAAAAAAAGACCACTGTAAATAACACGTCCATTATTCGCGAAAAGACACAAACGGAATGAATAATTTTTATCTTAAAGAAATGACAGTAATACTGATGCAGCCAAGCGATCAAACGTTGAGGCCAATCATTATGCGAATCAATAGTGATTCACTGAAACATTTCGTGACTATGCTTATGAGTTCTTCTTGCATATTTTGTCAAGAATGTAGCCGCAATTGCAAGTTCGAATCACGCCTAACCCCCCCCCCCCCCTCCCCCGGCCCCAATAAAATTAACATAGTCATTAGCCAAGTAAGTAGATTAGTGTCTTTCTTCTGACTGAGTGATCCAGATCTTTTCTAAAAATATGCTTAAAGATTATACATGTGAAAGTGTTTTTTTCCCCCGCTTCGTTTCCTATATATCACTTTGCACTTTGAATTTAAAGGCTAGGACTGCCTGATTTTAAGCTTCTCAGCACCAGCTGTCTAAAAAGGTTAATAACTGCATTTCTCGGTCTGTGTCCTTTTTTTTTTTTTTTTTTTTCGACTGCGTGATTCGCTGGAAGATCAGTGTCAGATGAAAGTGTCTGGAGATCTAGTACCTCGTGCATCATTTCTAACAGATTCTCGATATAATCCCCCCGGGACGGCCAACCAGACAGTTCAAAATTGCTTCTAATAGACTCGAGAAATGATCGTTATTGGTTTTGAGAGATGCTCTGATTGCTTCTTTGGCAACGAGCCCAGAATTGATAAGGAATTAGTGGATTTTCTGGAATGGTTTCATTTATGATTCGGTCACTGTTTTTACGGAGTTAAAATCTTACACAAATATTTCTCAGGCGGGAGGCATCACAAAAACGTAAATAAACAGCGCATTACAGAGCAAATTTAACAAAACGTTTGTCTGCTTTGTGTCTTAGAGGGTAAGGAGCTGGGTTGGTTATTTGTGGCTCCAAACAGCGCAATCTACAAAGGCTAAATCGTGGCTGATCAGAGTCCCATTTCTGCCATGTCTTTTAAAACATAAGAGATTTTTTGTCTTAAAACAGGATGTAAATATATGTTTAAGATCGTTTTGGCTTAAACGAAAATCCTGCTAGAAATATTGGATGACTGAAGACGTATAAACCAGTCTGAAGAAGCTAAAGGTCTAAATCTTTTCTTTTTTTTAAATCGATTCCTTCAGGACGTTGAAGATGTTGTGGGGGGGGGGGGGCATCCCTGAACTACACGTTCAGGGAAAGGAGCTCGGGGAATTGGAAGATTGGGGAGGGGAAGGGGGGAGGGTTTTGTATGGGGGAGAAAAGGCGGGAAGGGAGACGGGGAGGAGCAATGGTGATCATTAGAATGAGAAACCTTCAACTTGCGATCATACAAATATGGTATGGGGGAGTTGCGCACACGTATACATACAGGCAGGCAACCTCGGCTCATTAAACATAAAACCAACACTTATCAAAGTGAACACCAAACCCGGACAAGCGACACTGAATTTCACTCAATGCACGTCCTTGTTTATGGCGTTGGAATGGGAAACGGCAACTCGAGCAGACCTGGGTATGTCAGAAACTCTCGTCTGCCTGCACTTGGTCGTAAGGACTTGTCAGAATGCACGTCTGTCGCGTCAACAGCATGACATGCCACAAAGAAGGCATCGCAGCGCAAAAAGATCAAGAGACAAAATGCACAGATCTTCGGAGCTCAGCTGCCCGTAAAATCGCGAAACAAGGGCCGGGCCCTGCGCAGATCAATGTTGGGAGAAAACAAGTGCGCCAGGTTACATCTGGGGGGCCCGTTGAGAGGACACAGGAACTTATTAGGACAGATCAATATTGTTACAGAACCGTACTTCTTTTGCAGCGCGTAGCTCGCTGGCAATCGGAATCGAAGCCAGACCAGGTCTGCGACGTATTGTTGTAGGGCTTACTTTGGTGCAGACTGTGGTACTGACACAGGATTCGTGAATAATATTGTTGGTGAGAGGACACTGTTCATGAGAAGAACCTGCATGCTGTGTGAGATGCCAAAACAGGTTCGCCAAGCTAGACTGGGGAGCCACGGTCATCAAAGAAACCTGGCTGGCTGATGCGAGGGGATGATGGAAAATCCACAAAATAGCCCCTCTCTCTCTCTCTCTCTCTCTCTCTCTCTCTCACACACACACACACACACACACACACACACACACACACACACACACACACACACACACACACACACACAGAGCTAATCATGCTCTCTGTTTTCAGTTTGCGTCCATATTGAAAACCGTACCATTTTTACTGTTATGCTGGCTTCCTGTTTTAATCAGCTGTAGCCTGTTTTTTCCGAAAAATAAAAAAAGATAATAGCCCGCCCGTCAGGCAGCCTAGAAATGAATCATTAGCAAATTGAACGGGACAGAACACCAAACAAAACCGGCAAATATTAACAGAACGTTTTAAAAACAATCACTGGATAATCGTCATACAGAAACATGGAAATGGTCTTTCGTTACGCGCAGTGAAAATGGGATTAATCACAAACAACTTTGTATAAGCCCACGTAATGTTCTCAGTGGGAGTTGGACCTTCATTATCTGGACTCATTAACGTCTGAGCGTCCATTCTCTAGTTAGTTAGTTAGTTAGTTGTTTAGGGCTTAACGCCGCGCAAGCAATCCATTCTCTAGAATCATCAAGGTAAAGACACCAGAGAGAGAGAGGGGGGGGGGGGAGAGAGAGAGAGACAGAGAACTGAATTAACCCTTTCGCTGCCAAACGCTTTTTACGGCCACCCACTGACTACATCCCTTCAGATCAGATGGCATAAAACAGAAATCGAAACAGAGCCTGCATCTTAGAGATCAACATCTTGAACAACTTATCAGTTTTGAAAAATTTACTACAGGTATGAAACATGACATCCAGCGACAGTGGCAGTGAAAGGGTTATATTGAATTACATGTAGTGTATTGGGTAGGCCACTGGGCCCATGCAAAGGTTGGTGGATATGAACATACACATGCACACGGCAAGGTTCGCATATAATCACAGTGGCACACGCACACGTCCATCAGTATTAGCATGAACAACAGTCATAAATAACTAAGAATTGTGTCTCTACGTTTAAGCGCCTTATATAAGTAAGTTGCAAAACGTTGCATGGCCTTGTCAATTGCACATGGTATCAACAGGGCAAGTCTGAAGGAATTAGGCGACGGGGACAGAGAGAGAGAGAGGGAGAGAGAGAGAGAGTCCAAATATACAGTTCACAGACTGTTTGCCCGAGCCCTTCAGACAGCCCTTTTCTTCCCCCACCACCACCCACACCGTCACAGAATTTGCATAAGGAAACGTAGACAACGTTCGATTTCGTATGATCCGCGGTCACGTGTAAATGCTCGAGGCGTGTGCGTGCAAATAGACAGAACGACAATTTTCGGGTCTCTCTCATTTGCTCGATCGTTGGTCGCCGTTAATCGTGTCTGATGCACTGGGCCCGACATTAACACCGGAAACGCATTAACGCTGCTTGTGTAAGCAGCACTGATTATGTGACGAGGTTTGATCAGCAAATGTGCATTTCAGGGAGAGAGAGAGAGAAGAGAAAAAAAAAAAGGAATCCTGTGGTCTCGTAACGGTCTCCATGGCTCGCCCACAGCCTCATAACACTGTGTGAAGATTGTGGCCTGTTCGGATATACGTTTAATTAGTATTTGAAAGAAATGTGTTAGGTTTTGTATTGTTGTTTTCATCAGCTGTCAGTTAGTGATCGAGCAGAAGGACGTGGGCCGGGCAAGAGTGGGCGAACTCCAGGATTTCCGTTCTTTTCTCTCGCACCTCTCGCACGCCATTCCGCGGATCTTCAAAGAGAAACGTTTGTCGCAGTCTCTACTCTGTCTACCTACTGCGTGCGCATCGCTGAACTGAATTTCGATGTGTTTACATGTAAATTTACTTTTGTTATTGTTTAGTCAGATCGACTCACTGACATCATCGACTAAACACCAACGACAACAAAAAATCTCTTGAAGAAGGACAGAAGTGCGTTCGCGCGCGCGCGCGCACACACACACACACACACACACACACACACACACACACACACCGCACGCACGCACAAACGCGCGCGCGCGCACACGCACACACACACACACACACACACACACACACACACACACACACGCGCACACACACACAGAGACAACACACACGCACACACACACACACACACACACACACACACACACACACACACACACACACACACACACACACACACGCCCGCGCGCACGCGCGCGCACACACACACACACACACACACACACACAGAGCAATTCACAACAACAACAGCAACAAGACAAGGCAGACAAACATACACAAACGTACCAACATCAGAAGCACAAGCTCTCTCAGTTAACGAGGAGCAGCTTGGGTTTGTTCTTTGCAGAACCACAACCTAGCCATTCACACTTCATATAACCAGGAAAATAAATCAGCTTATTTAATAAAAACCGACTGTCACAGCCTGAATCGCGCCAAATTGCACACTGACCTCCGAAAGTACACAGTTACCCTCCCCAGCAGCGAAATAGGACCGTGATTCTGAGTTTCATGAAGTTCGCACGCGAGGGGTCAGGCCTAGCCATCACCTCAGCATTTCTTCAGCAGCTCGATCCATTCAGACTCCCCTGGTCTATAACGCAGACAGCGGGAGCAGTGTCTAAACGAGCACGGAGACGGGGGTGCTGGGTATTGTCTGTTTTACGTTGTCAATTTTGCACACCGTTATAGGGAGTCCGCACATTTGTGCCTTCACGGCCATCTCTCTTTGCTTATTGTCACGCTATTTGCGATTTTCTTCTTTTAAAAACCAAGATGATTTGTTGGATTTTGTTATCCTGCTGCTGTATTTTGTGTATTTGATTTATTTCTGTCTTGTAAACATGTCTATAAACATGCCCAAAAGGATGATTTTTTTTAAAAAGCGAGCTAGTCAAACTGATTTCTAAAAGAGTGCACAACAGATGTTTTGGAAGAAAAATTGTCTTGATAAATCAAAAGTGTGTATTGATTTACTAGACTCAAGAACAAAAAAAAAAGACAACAACAACAACAACAAACGCTGATTGGGGGAGCGCGTGGTGTGGGTGGCACAGAGTCTGGTGTCTTTACATTTCGTCTTATACTCTGCCCACACGTATGAAAACATGTTTTCTTGTGCCAGGGGAAGGGAAGGCCGGATGCTGTAATGGGGTGACTGCATAGAAGGTTAATCATCCGCTGTGTTCGAATTCAATAGACATGTTCTTCATTATTTATCATGGCACCACAAAAAGCGCTAATGGGCAGCGTCTTGCGCGTCTCTTTGTTTGCGCCACACACACACACACACACACACACACACGAGGATCAAAGACGTCTGAGGTAAATGGGCTGCAGACTTAATGACTTGTTTGTGATTGGAGGTCGTCGTCAGGATCGGCGTAAGAAATCTCCAAAGCCTGTTTGGTAGCGGTGAATTCGGGCACGCCTGAAATAAGCTTCACCTTTTACGTCAGCAGTCGTGTGGTGTATGAAGCGAACCCGTGCTTTTGCTTTACAGAAGGTATTGTAGAGTGGTCACTGCTGTGTATATTTGGCTTCAGTCGCTCTTAATGTATCAGCGCAGAAACGGTGAACCGCTTCTAACCCATCAGTCGTTATGAAATGAATTTGATTTGACTGGAAGTTTTGGACAGTGTCTTGACAAAGAGAGTAGTCTAAAATAGTAAGTTATTGAGGATAGTGGACACGTTTTCAATGTAAATTCGGAGCTCAGGGGTAGCGATCTTATGTGACAAGTCAGTATAGAGCTCTTTGACTTTGTGTATCACGTGGTACACGTGCTGGCCAGGACAATAGAGATACCGTGGATACCTTCCGGACAACTATGCCACCAGTCTTCTCCCTAGCTACCTGCCGGACAACTATGCCACCAGTCTTCTCCCTACACAAGATGGCATCTCTTAGCTGGACCCTCGCCTGTGACCTGTCTGGTATGGGTGACCCTATCCAGCATAGTCCACAGGGTCAACGGGCCACATACGCCCCCCATCATAAGGTGGTTGCCCCCCCCCCCCCCCCCCCCCATCCCGCCATTGGAAAAGCATAGGGGCGCAAGTTTTGATGCCGCAACGTGCAAAACAGTCCCGCAGGAGTGTGTGAAACTTTAAAGTACTCCATCAATTTTCCAAATCGACCACAGATTCTGCTTTCTAATATTTTGCAATTTCTGTCTACACACCCAGACACCCCCGAACAACAGAAAGTTCTGCCATGCATAGGTCGTTGGCACGCGTGAACATAAGATTAATATTTCATGATGTTTTCATTACGCACTCGCGACCTAACATCCCAAAAGGTATGGGGTACGACGCTTGCCTGCGGAACACCTTGCGTGCGGAACGAAGGAAATGAAGCTAAAAGGGGCTGGGAGGAGAGGGATGGGGGTTGGGGGAGGTGAGATCGATGGACCGACACCTCGCCTGCTGCTCTCTCCTCGCCTCCGCTGTATGTAGCCGGGATTATCGGTCATTAATATGATTTTCTCAGCTTTCCGGTGTCTCTAATTTGTTTACGCGCCCGCATCTTTGACATTTAGGGGCTGGTGCTGCTGGGGGTCCTCCTCAACGCTGCGTGGCTATAGGTGGCACGAGACTAACAGAAGAGGTGGGGGCAGTTGAGCGACTCCCCCCCCCCTCCCACCCACCCCACTCTCCATATCTCTGGAAGGTTTTTGTAAGAACAGTCGAAAGTTTCAGCATGCAGTTCACCACTAAACAGTCACACGATCTTTGGTTTGGCAGATCTCTCTCTCTCTCTCAAAAGTTTAAATTGTTTCCAATTTTATAAGCTTCAGTTAGTTCTACTGCTATTTTTAAGAGAGCATTTGCACCATCTTTGATCTATATACATCTGTCTGTACATGTCTCTCTCCGTTTCCGCGCGCGCGCGCTCGCGCGCGCGTGTGTGTGTGTGTATGTGTGTGTGTGTGTGTGTGTGTGTGTGACAGAGAGGAGAGGGGAGGTGTTTGTGTGCACGCGCGCGTTTATTCTTTCGCAAGCCCTCTAGCTCAAGGCAAAATCGTGATCTGGTCCGGCGCCATGGGAGCCAGTCTCCTGGCATCGCCTGCTTCTCTAGCTCGAGGAGAGGGGAAAAAAAGTCTGCCAGAAGAATTAAGCACCCCACTCCGTTAACTCCCTTTTCGCACCTCACGCGTCATCTTATTGGCTTACTTGATGAAAGAACTACGGCCGGTAATGACTTGCTATGGTCACAGGATGTCCGCAGGCGAAAGACGTAGTCTCCAACTTTCCCTACATTATTCACTCCATTTGACGCCATGATGTACCGGTTAGGAGGCCCAGTAAGCCAGCATGCGAAGACGAAAATGCCGAAGGATGAGGACAGTAAAGTGAGAGGTCGTGTTTGTTGAAAGGATTTAAACCAGACAAAGGTTTTACTTTACAGGCTCGGTATTTTGTAACCGCGTTAACAAAGACAGTGTTAGCTGAAGCGTCTTGCCATCTGAGTGCACGTCTGACGTCATGAACAAATTTGGAGACTCTCTCTCTCTCTCTCTCACTCTGTGTGTGTGTGTGTGTGTGTGTGTGTGTGTGTGTGTTGGACTGTGTGTGTGTGGGGGGGGGGGGGTAGCTGTTGTTGTGTAGCTGATGTTTCCCTCGTCGTTATTTGTCGCGTGCATGCAATCTGTGACGTTGTTGGTCGTTTTCAGCCAGTCCATTGTAACTGTAATTCAGATTTTTTCCCCGTACCTCAGTATCTGTTCTTCCCTTTGACTAGAGCAAACGTTCTTACTGTCACGTCAAACTGGCCGTAAAATTTCTAAAATGCCGTAAATGACCAACAACGAATGACCATCTTCTTTGTTTCAGTGGCAAGTGACTTCTTGGGAGGACCTCATCTTGTCAGCATGTGAAGGGTGAAATCCGAAGATCAAACTGACGAGTTTGAAGCCAGGACTTTGCTCCTAGTGGACGAAATCTGAAATCTGAACTTCACCTCTAGAACTGTGGTTCTCGGCGTAAAAACAAAACCAGCTAGAGGGAGTGACAAGGCGGGAGTCCAAACCTTTGTTTTCATGTGATGACAGTAGGTTCAAACCACCCACCCCTGGCATTACATTTGACTACAGAGTGATATGTTCATATATTTTGCTCGTGATTGTCATGTGTTCATAAGCGGAGAGACGGAGAAGGATAAATCTGAGAGGAAAGTAGTTTGTCTTCGTTATCGCTACCGCAAAGAACACTCCAGTAGTGTCAAGAACAGTACCAGCTGTTAACAAATTTAAACGAAGACCAAGGCCATTGTGGTGATACTATTCCTCAGCAACGTGTGCGACAGTCACAAGTCACCATGGCGGCCGCAGATGTAGAAGAAAAGTTGGAAGTGGCGGTTATCGAGTGTTCCACCCCTGCAGCACGCGCATTGAACGGTATTGCCCACACTAACGGTCTGAACTGCACAGCAGGCTTGAACCCATTCTGCCCCAACAATACAGGATACATAGAGGCAGAGCTGGAAGCAGAACGGATCATCAGCATTGTTGTCCCGACGATCTTTGGGGTCATAGTCTTGCTAGGGTTGTTGGGTAACTTGCTCGTGATCGTCGTGGTCATGGCGGACAAACACATGAGGAACACGACCAACATTCTGATACTGTCTTTGGCGGTGGCTGACTTGCTGTTCATAGTATTCTGCGTCCCTTTCACGGCCGTCCAGTATGCCAGGTCTGTCTGGCCCTTCGGAAGCGTCTGGTGCAAGATGGTGCAGTATCTCATCTTTGTGACCGCCTACCTCAGCGTGTACACCCTGGTACTGATGTCCCTGGACCGTTACCTGGCCGTGGTGCACGCCATCCGGTCCATGAGCATCCGGAACGAGCGCAACACCTGGATGGCCGTGACCGTGACCTGGACCGTCTTCTTCGTCGTGAACGTGCCCTTACTGTTGCAGTACGACGTGCTGCACTACACTCACTTCGGCCAGAACCGATCCACCTGCATAAACATCGAACACGCCGTCTCTGACCCGAACGCAGGCAAGGTTTTCCAGGTGTGCTTTCTGGCCTTCGGGTACGTGATCCCACTGGGCGTTGTATGCGTCATGTATGGGCTGATGCTGAAGCGGCTGCTTTACGGCGTCGTACCGGGGGGCAATCAGTCCCAGGAAAGCATCCGGGCCAAGAAGCGCGTGACGCGAATGGTGATCGTTGTCGTAATCATCTTCGCCGTGTGTTGGCTGCCGATCCAGGTTATCCTGGTTCTTCAAAAGTTCGATCTGTACCCTACGACACCTCCTCTCATTGCTGTCCAGATCGCCTCCAACGTCTTCGCGTACACAAACTCCTGCGTCAACCCTTTCCTGTATGCCTTCCTCTCCGACAACTTCAGGCGAAGTTTCCAGAAGTTTCTGTGCTGCTCGACACAGCCTTCTTCGCGAAGGATGGACTATGAAAGGACGAACATACGCTACTCAGAGAAGGACACAAAGACCACCAACAACTCGTCTCGAGTCACGAAGAATGACGTCTGAGGAAGCCTTAGTCTTCGTCTGTTTGGAACGTGTTGTTGAGGTAATACCAGGGCCAGCGGGTCGGTGATCTGTGTTGTTGTTGTCAATGTGATGTAGGGTGCACACTTGCAAACTTTTATACTATTTTTAAACCTTGTGTCTGATACACAAATGTCAAAAACAACTGTGATGGAACTTAGTGTCCTGGTCGTTGTTTCTTTCATCACCAACTTCAGACTTATTCATTTATCTATTCATGCAAAGCACTCGGAGATCACAAATCATTCGTAGATCACGTAAAGCGAATCACATCTAAGGAATCCGGATGTATGGTATCCTTGCTCATGAAGAAAATAAGCAGTCGTGAAAACAGAGCCTATTGTTGCTAAGTGTTTTCAGGCTCCCAGTAAGTAATAAATATGATGATTGCATGCAAGAGATGGTGTGGTGAAAACTCTTTGTAAAGATGGGTTATAACTCATTTTTGTACGCGTGGGGTGTTGCATGATTAGCTTTCAGTACACATCTTTTTCTTTTCTATTCCTATGTGTTCCTCTTTACTCTTTCAACTGTAGTGAATTCTTTAGAAATGTTTTGATAATGTTACATGAGATGCCCTTTCTACGGATCTGAAAGGGGAATCAAGTCTGCATTCACTGATTTGAATTCGAAGTAAACTGAAAGACGTTATTGGCTGTTTATCAAAATCCACATGCATGTACTTGGTCATTCTTAGATAAACAGCTAAAGAACGGGGAGAAGAAAGCAATGATTTATTCATTTAGCAGTACTTGTGAGAAAGTTACGAATGATTTACCGAAAAGCCACACAGCGTATGACATATAAACTGATTTTAGTGCTACTGTCAGATTAGAAAATCGTGAAAGATTTTTATGCGTGTGCTGAAGTGTTTAGTTGTACTTTTTATTTTTGTTGCTGAATCCTGCGTCGACATAACTGTTAGAAATGTCTCTGGCTAATGAGGAGAAACAGAATGGCTGGAGAACCGGTTACGAGCTGGACCCTTTCCGTTTCATGTTGGTTATTCCGTTCCCGAAGGAGGTTAATTAGAAGGCATTCACCCTGAGGGTTTTCCTGCTCGAGACGAGAGTATTTCCAAATATCGCGGCAAAAAGTGAATGTCCAGCTCCTGTATCTCTGACCACGCACACAGTTTCCCTCCACTACAGTCACGGTGCTCGTGCTGCACTTCGGTTCGTCCTGTCTTGCAAGCACAGCTCATCTTGCTGTCGATATTCTGCGCCAGTTTCATCACTTTTTAGGTTCAGTAATGCATGTGAGAGTGTGCAGTGCTGGTGTGTGACATGCATGCTCACCGGGTGGCACCCTTGGATTGATCTACTTGTGCCTGTGCATGCTTGATCAGATTTTAGAAAGTGCAGTGCTTCCCCGGAGTTACGTGAGTGAAGTAAGGCATGCTCCAACGTTTTAATAATTGAGAACCCTAAGGTGTGTTAGTGGCTGTGGACGGCCAGCGGCTCTAAGATTCTAAATTTCTTGTTCTTGCACGTCAATGTTTGTGTTCTGCATGTGGTCTGTCGGTCCTTTTCTAGGTAATGTAAGCGTGTCGTAGTAGGAGATAGCATACTGCAGAACGTGTATAGAACGTACAATAACTGGGAATGAAAGTGTGCACACGCGCTTTTTTTCTAATCTCTACTCTTCTCTCTGTGTTGCAGGACCATTCTTGACACTCGGACATTCCTCAACATGTGAATATGTTGGGTACAAAAACAACTCCATCACACTACGCTCCAACACCAAGATAGCAGAGCTGTCTAGATCGCCAGTGATACAGTTGTCCTCAGGATTTTTTGAAGTCACAACTAGGAGCAGGGATTGAAAAAACAATGGCGGACGACTTCGAAGAAACCCTGGAAATTGAGACGAACTTTTCGTCTGGTGGTATCTTTTACAACGAGAGTTTAAACATCTCAAACTGCGTGTCGGGGTATTGCAACAACTTGACGGGGCAGGGACCTGATGAGAGATACCAGGAGGTTGAGCGGCTGGTGCAGATAATCGTGCCGACCGTCTTCGGAGTGATATTCCTGCTGGGGCTTCTCGGGAACACTCTGGTGATCCTGGTGGTCGTTTCGGACAAGAACATGCGAAACACAACAAACATTCTGATACTCGCCTTGGCTGTGGCAGACTTGCTGTTCATCGTGTTCTGTGTGCCGTTTACGGCAGTGCAGTACGCCATGTCGGTGTGGCCATTCGGGAGCGTGTGGTGTAAGATGGTGCAGTACCTGGTGTTTGTGAGCGCCTACTTGAGCGTGTACACCCTGGTACTGATGTCCCTGGACCGTTACCTGGCCGTGGCGCACGCCATCCGGTCCATGAGCATTCGGAACGAGCGTAACACCTGGCTGGCCGTGGCCTTGACGTGGGTGGTGATCGTGGGCGGGCACGTACCATTGCTGCTTCAGTACGATGTGCATCATTACTCCTACTATGGTGAGAACCGCTCTGCTTGCTTGAACAAGAAGCACGTGGTTGATAAAACGAACGGGAGGATCTTCTACTCCTGCTTCCTGGCGTTCGGCTACGTGATTCCTCTAGGAGCCGTGTGCCTTATGTACGGACTGATGCTTAAGCGGCTTCACGGGTCCGCACCAGGTGGAAGTCAGTCCCAGGAAAGCGTGCGTACGAAGAGGCGCGTGACAAAGATGGTGGTGATCATAGTGATGATCTTTGCCGTTTGCTGGCTGCCCATTCAGATCATTCTTTTGCTCCAGAAACTGGACATGTATCCGATGGACCAGATCCCGTTTGTCGGTCTCCAGCTGGCTTCTAACTGCCTGGCCTACATGAACTCCTGTGTCAACCCTTTCCTCTACGCGTTTCTATCAGAGAACTTCAGGAGGAGCTTTCGTAAGTTTCTCTGCTGCTCTTCCCCTAGAGGGCGCCACCCTGAGTATGAGCTTGTTAGTGTACGACAAACGGAGAACGTGTCGTTGCTGACTCAGAACAAAAAGCGCTCTATCACGGGCTGACAACTCTACCGTTGGTAGCGGCAAACACTTAACTGTGGGTGCAAGTACATGTAGTACGACTGGAATACAAGTGATATGTCGAACTCCTGCGACGAGTTTTCAGATGGATTGTTATAGTCAAGCTCTAAATGATCACTAACCGGTATACTAATGTGGTGAAGCAGATACTCCGTTGCACTTAATGAGGAGGTGAATTTTTGAAACAGAGTTTAATGGAGTTAAGGAGTGCGTGTGTGAATACTGTGTGAATACACAAGAGATGAGTTTTGTTTGAACGCGACTAAAAGGGTGAAACTTCTCCCTCCTTTCAGTTGTCCCACTTAGGTTTTGTCACTTGATAAAGCAAACTGAAACTGAATGTTAGCTAGCCAATGAACCATTACGATGAGGCGCACAGTTTGATAACGATCAGGCTGGAATCAACAAAGGGAGGACAAGCTCTATCTACGAAGGAACTTACAGATGAATTCTTGAATTTTTCTCTGTCTTTGGTCTTGCTTCCGCATATAATCCATGTATATGACTGACACGTATGTTGATGCGGCACTGTCTTGAAATGAAGTGGTAAGGACGCGTACATCGTGAAAGATGTGGCAGCGGGCGCCAGGACGTCTGATTTTAATTCACTCGGCCGGCTAGACCATTACCCACTTGTGCCTCTGTCAGAGTGCCGCTGCATCAGCCGATCGGTAAAACGATGGTGGGATATGAGTTCACAAACGCTTGCGTCACTGCTCTAATGAGGAGGACCCATCTGTTGGCTTTTAGCCTTTTCCTTCCACGTCGCAGTGACTGCTTTCTGGGCCCACATCCTGGTGATTATATCGGTGAGATAAAGATTTTATGAAATACGAATACGTGTAAGCAACTTTGTCAGGAGAAATATTCGATCCCACCACAACCAGTGCAATGTTTGAACCAGACTTAGAAAGCAGATACACGTTCCCAAACGTATTCATCCGTGACCCCCCCCCCCCCCCCCAAAAAAAAAAAAGCAAACCATGGAGTCTCTTTCATTTTCGGTCGATGCCTTGATTGAAGATTAGCGAAACGTAAGACGAAGCAGAAAATTACTTAACCTACCGTGTTTTCCATGAGCAGTTCAAAGTGATTTTTTTGGACACTCCGTAACTCAAGAATGCCAAGACGTGTACCCAATGTGATTCATTCACATGGTCGATCATCTGAGTGTGTCCAGAGTGAATGGGATTTTGTTGTTTTACAGTCAGCCTGAAGGTCCACGCGACCTGCGTTGCTGAAACTTCACCTGTATCGCCATCTCGGCTGATATATTTCTTCATCTGCCAAAGAACTCGCCATTTGTCGTGTTCGCGTGGACCATAAACTGTGACAGTATGTGTGGGCCATGCACTGCCACTGCGAACGGACTATGCATGGTAGAATATATGGGCCCACCGTTGCTGCGACAACCCAAGTGTGTGTTTTGGCCAAGCAGGAACGCTGTTTAGGATTTCTTGATGGTCACGACTCAGTAACCGTGCAATTTGCCGGCGGCACATGGACTGTACAAAAGACCCTTCGTCCAGTTTCAAACATCCTGTACCAGCCCTCTCACGAGTATCTAAATGAAGAAACAATGTCCTAAAACTGTCTTAGAACAGCCGACTCTTACCGTCAAAACGTGTCGGTTACTGACGTACATGCCATCGCACGCACGCGACTACTGTGTCGTCAACGGCGTGGCTGTGACTACTGTGGATACAGAAACTGCTGTGTCAGCACACGATACTACAGACGTATCAGCACAAACAGTGCTTCTACTGTTTCAGGTCGTATACTACTGCGTTATACATTTCGGCTTCTAGAGCCAGTTTGTCAGTTACATGACTGCTCAGTGGATGAAAGTTCATCGTGGACGTCATCAGTTTTGTGTGAAAAGCCCACGTCGTTTCCTAGCGGTGTCCAGGCGTGGTAACGTTGACATTTGATAGCTATTTGATAGACTGTTATCCGCGTGTGAAAGCATTGCTGTGTTTTAACGAGGTATAATTATTGTCTCGTTTGCCTTAACAAAGTTTGCGTTCTAAAAAGAGCGGATTTATTGGCGTGTAAACTGTGTGGTATATATCTCTGACAGTCATGTAGCTAGAGCAATATACAATATACGTATCATTGTATCTTTCGTGTTTTGGTGACATTGAGGTGTGTCGTTACAGCTGAAACGTCACAAATATCAATGCTGAAATATAGACGTACTTTATGGAAAAGGCAAATGCTGATTTTTGTTGTTGTTGTTGTTGTTGTTGTTTTGGAGTCCCGTGAAATACCAGGGCAGAATCGTAATCATATATACCACTTGCTGAACGGAATTGTTCCGCAACACAGATTATTCCTAGTCGTAGTTATTCTATGAGCGCTCGCGGTGTGGAGATGAGGCAGGCGTTTACGACATACTGTCAAGTGCGGTGAAGCGCTGCCTTGCTTAACCGGCCACTTGCGTCAAGCGCCCACAAGCCTGTCAGTGTTCACCACCATCCAGAGCGCACAAAGCGCCCGGTTTTCTGTAAAACTATGCTATAGGTCACTTTCTGCCTTTGGTGACCACTGCGGGGGTTTGACAACTGTTTCATGGTCCATATGAAATGTCTCATGCGTATGCGTGCTCCAGGTTTTGTCCGAATCACATTATATATTTTTTCTGTGGGCGTGCAGTGTTATTTTCGAACCGGTTGCTAAGCACGGTTCGCCATTAAAGGCACAACTACAGGGGAAGCTACTCTCACCTCAACTCGATTCCAATTATCAAAACTGAAACGATGTATCACAATTCTGAGTGTTTTCTTGTAGTACTAAAACTCTCTAGCTTCCAAAATGTACCCCCCCCCCCCCCAGCGTCCTTATTAGTTGCTTGCCTTTTTCAATTTTATGTCCGGCGGGGGTAAACTGATTTTAAGAGGTGCCTCCTTAATCAGACGGTTTATCTGAGAAGATTTACCTTTAATGGCAGGCGGTCGGTGGTCTAGTGGTTAAGACTTAGTAACCAATGCGAGAGGTCAGGTTTAACCTTTGAAAACTCACTCACTCAGGTTCGAGTCCCACTCGGGGCGAAGAAGTTTTCTTTCTCCTTTCGGCACCGTTCATTCGGGCCGACCGTCGGGGGTTCTCTCCGGGTACTCCGGCTTCCTCCCCCACAGCCTTGGAAATGTTCAGCCCACAAAATTAAAAAAGAAATGCATTTCTAAAATTCCGAAACTTAAATTGCTGAGCTGCCCCTTCGCACCACGTGATTGTAATGTGTTCATGTCCAGTCTGAACAGTCCAGTCTGTGAGAGAATGCGTGTGATTCACGTGAGCGTGCGTGTTGGGTTTAGCTCGCGGCGCTTTGAGCTAAATATTTGGGATAAAGCGCCTATATTGATGTGCTTATTATTATAATTATTCTTCTTATTATTATATTATTAATGGCGGTCCTTTCTGACAGCGCAAAGACGTCTAAATACAGATCTCTCGATCTTGGTAAACAACACGCACCAGCGCAAAAAAGCGTGATAACTACACACTTTGTCAGCATGTCCGCAATCATCCCGCGTGAACCACTCGATAACAAGAAACCTGTGATTTACATACATCCCTTTTTGTCCGCTCTGCTGACTGTGAGAGAAACTGATCACTTGATACATAAACAACCTCAGAACTGCCGCCATTCGATCTCCTTGTGTACTAGATCTCTATGTTCCGATGCTTGGAGGGAGGGCGGTTTGTAGGATACTACGTGAACTAACGATAGGGCTACTTGTTCTCTTGGTTCATATTATCGGCAGTGCAGTGTAATAGCTATATCAGTAGCTTCGTTGTGCGGCGCTAACAGAATCGGAAAGTGAAAGAGCGTACAGTCAAGAATAAAGAATAAATAAATACCCTTGAACGCAGCAGGAGATTTATATCACACCTTAATATCACACCTGAACTACATTTGTTTTTAAATCAAACGATGGAGAAAGAAAACGAACATGTGAAGGCCCCTTTTTGTTGAAACGAGGAAAATGTAGTGTAGATTGTGTTTAAAAAAAAATGAAATATTTAAAACCTCTGAAGTAATCCTACGAGGAAATAGAACACGCTGAAATTGTCTACAGAGCGATGTGCAGGCACACAGGCCAGTGACTGTTAAGAGCCGTTCATCATTGGCAGGGATATGCACTGGATATACGTATGCGAAAAACAACTGTCCCACGGCCATACGTTGTTTGTTTGTTTGTTTGTTGCAATGAAAGGCTACCTTGTATGCCTACACAATTCGGCGAGTCCGTATCGCTCATGTGTTTTTGGGGGCGCTGCACTCTACTGTTCTAGGGTTGGTTGCCAAGTTCGGTTGCCAAAGTCGATAAGACTATTAATTTTTTCAGCGCTCTTTTCTTTAGAATCACTTCGTCGACGGACAAGGGTCTTGAACCTTTGAACACACACTTTTCGAACGACCTGTCTGCCTACATTTTTGCTCGCCAGGATTTAGGAGTATTATCAGGAGTAACTGTAACTACTGCAGTGACTAGCCCCGTTAGATTAGATTACCGTTAGCCGTGCTACAATCAGCCATAACCAGATAACACAGTGTTGATATTCAGCTTTTGATATAATGACTTGATTATGTGTTTATTCACAAGCAATCGTGGATTGTTTGAACATGGTCGCATAACGGACATTCGACTATATAAGTATTTATTCAATGACATGTATTCTCCGACATTACAGCTGACTGTCCATAACCTGTTACACGTGTTATGGTTGAGAGATTCGTTTGTATTGACGTCTTTGTTGTCAAGCTACTGCTGTGTCACAAATGTGCTTTCTTTCTGTTTTCTTTGTTGTCGTGTTATTTTTCCCTGATGGTTGATGATGCCGCCTCATGAATGCTGTGTGTAGACCTGCTGTTCAAATAGCAGACAGTTACAACCAGTTGACTTAACATGCTGTTTTCGTGTTACATACTGAACTACACACTCACGGTATGATTCAAAGCCATTTACGATTTAGAGTAATGTAAGTGTATTTATGTAGGTCCATGTAAATGTCAGTGTGTACAATTGTGTCTAATACAAAATCGCATTTATATATGTACTGTAAGTCTGATTTGGTGAGAGTGGTTAGTTAGTAGAAGGACTCTTGTCGTATTTATTTGAAATGTTTGTGATTACTTCATGTGACGTGACCAATTCATACATTGTTATTTGCCCTTTTCTCTCGTGGCGTTTGTGCGATCAGTTACAATGCATTGTGTCACAGTGTTGAAACCTCAGAAAAATCGTTTTAAAAAAAAAAGTCCGTTCAATTCATGTAGACTGCCAGCCACGAAAAGACTATCGCCTCATAACCAGTAGATAACACCGTTTCTATTGAAAGAATAATACTGTGCACAGCTGGTTGTTAGATTGTGGTGGAAACGATCTGTGTTCAATGTTTCCCGTTTTCCTTGTTACATATTACAAGTTGTTGTTTTTTCTGTTTGAAACGCATGATGTATACAGTGATCATTGTTTGGTTACGTGCCCTTGTTAAAGTAACTTGAAGCATTTTGTGGAATCATGCTGGGTACATTTTACTGTTGAATCCATTGATTGAATGACTGATTGTTGCGGAATGGATAAGCACAGCCTATACTACCTGTTTGTGTATGAAAGCATCTGCGATGAAAACTCATGAAAAACGGTTTGCAGTCCATTCAGAGCAACCGTGTAGAGTCCTTTCGGTAGGTCCATTCAGAAACGAAGACCTCCTGGTCACAAACCCTGACACAAAAGATGACTGGTGGGTTTAGTCATGTGCTGTGACCCAGAAAACGTCGTAGTTTTCGTGTATAGATATAGAGGAACAAAGGCGTCGCCAAAGCCGGAAACATGCGCTCAATCAGGTCAATTTCAAACTAGGGGAAGTAACTTAAGCAGAGAGCGCTACCTAGATCTGGGAGACGTGTGCTTTGAATGCCATTGGACAAGTCTGCCTCCCCCCTTCCCTCTCCCCCCCCCCTCCACTGTGGCTTGTAGCCGATGTAGGGCAAGGCAGACTTGTCCAATGGCATACAAAGCACACATCTCTTAGATCTAGGTAGCGGCCTCAGCTTTACTTACTTCCCCTATCAGAACCAATCAACAAGCGCGAGCACGACCATTACCGTATTAAATGCGGCGGGGACAAGCAGTAATAGCATGCACCCAGTTTCCTGAATAAGTGCGAAATATAAACACCATTTCAGGATGGTCTCCTGAAATAGCATACTCGGTACTAGCAACAGGGAGTGCACACAGGGACACTAGAACTCCGGTAAGGTTGAAATTGTATCGAGTTCTGATGTTGCCCTTTTTTTCCACTGGGTGTGTTAATTTGTCATTGTAATTTAACTGTACGTCACAGCCATGGAGCGATTCAAACATTAATCATCAGTCTGTCTGGATTGAACAGTGTTCATTTAAACTGTCCAGTTAGGATAGCTGTCCTTTATCCTCAACGGGCCTGCAAGGGTCGTCAGACTATTGTGACGGAGACAGTGTCGTCGACTAACCAACCAACTCATTTGGGATTACTAATACTGATATGCTGATGTGCGAAGGTTCAGGTTTTATTTTTGTTGTCATTTCATCCGTTTTGTGTTGATGTCCAGGTTCTGTCTTCAGACCAGGGTCTGCGTACACGCGATACGCTTACGTAGAAAGTATTGTGACTTCATGATTGGTGACTGTTTTATTGATTAGTTGGTGTTTTTCCCCCCTTTGTCAGCTTGTCTGCATGCACGTGAACCTAAAAAGTGTCTAATATATGTAATTATACTGATGATGAAAATCCGACCTGTTTGTTGTTTATTTACAGCTTCAGTGATGGAGTTTGAAATACCTGGAACTCATGAGGGAGTGGCTCAAGAAAGACGTTTTGGGTTTTCTTGCTGCCTGTGTGTGTATGTGTGTGTGTCCACTAGGTGCTGTCGTGCACCAGTACTCCACACACTGTACAAATATCTGCAAGTTGAAACACACACACACACACACACACACACACACACACACACACACACACACACACACACATTATGTACAAACAGTTAAGACCATAGTCGTAGCTCAGGTAGAATGAGTTGGGGTTTTTTTGTTTGTTTGTTTTTTGTTTTTTGTTGTTGTTTTTTTTTTTGTTGTTTAGACAGGTTGCAATACAATTTGTGCCAAGTAAGCAAACAATCACTGAGCATGAACAAGCACTGCTTATAATAATGCTCAGGGATGGAACAAGTGCATGTTAACGGTACGGGTAGAATGAGTTAAAGTTGTTTAGTGTTTCTTCGTCCTTTGACATTTAGTAATAATACCCCCCCCCCACCCCTTCTTACCCACACATATTGTTAAAGCTTTTCAGTGCAGATATCAGGTTTCTGTAAATTTCCATCTCGCTACTCTATATGTTCCTGTTGGGACAGAAAGAAGCTTTATGAGCCGCTAGTTCTGCTGAATAGAAACGTCCCTGTAAAGAAATGCAAACTACAGGAAATTAAACGTTGAAATAAAACTTTTAAGGAGACAGAGGTTCCATTTTATAGTCCTCGAGGGAAAAAAAAATGTGCACACTGAAATTGCTAGAGTAAGGAACACCAGCTCGCCAGTCTGTCATTAACCTTTCGACATTGTCCATCTTAAGAAAGGAGACATTTCAAACCAGTTTTGGACAGATCACTTTCAAGATAAAATTAAAATGAAGAGCAAACAGGTACTATTTCACTCCGCAGGGAAACCTGAACAGGAGTCTTGCCACAGAGGATCCAGTTTTTTACAATGACATCGTCTGAGGTACTTTGTGGACAATGATTGCCAAGTCTTCAAGAGTAATGGATCGTTTGAGCGTCACGGAATGGAGTTTGCTGCCTCATAAGTCTGACTTTCTATACCTTGCGATAGAATTGATCAACTTAGGTAGCAAGTGTTGTGTGCGGTAACAAACCAAACGTGGGTGTGTGTTGTTGTTCTTGTTGTTCCTTTTCCGGCTTTTTTTCTGCGCAATATTTTGTAGGATTAATTCGAATTCTCGACAGCCAGACCTTAAGCATTGAAAAAGGAGGGGAAAAAACTCAAGTTGCGTGGCGGATGAAAAGTGGTAATCATCGAGTATTTAGCAAACTGTTCACAAGTTCTTTTGCCGTACAGCAAAAAACGAACAATCTGACCACACACACACACACACACACACACACACACACACACACACACACACTAATGTGTTGCTGTATGGTGACGCCATGTTATACTTTCAACGTAGGCGCGTGCTGTTACCCCAGTGAACAACGGAATTCATAAAGGAGGGTATTTACAGACCCAGAGATACAGCATATACGTTGAAAGCAGTTTGTTCAATCGTTTTTGTCTGGTGACAGACTGTACCGATAAGCACACTTTACATTCGGCCCTCTCACTTAAACAGCACAGTAGATCAAGCAGTCAAGCACAAAATAACGCTCTAACTCGGAATTGTGATACAACTCCCCCATCTAACACTTGCAGCCTGACTCTTCTGACAGATGCAAGAGAGGGGTTCAGATAAACCCTGAGTCAAGACCTCAGAATACTCTCAGTATCGCTGGAACTTCAATTGCTATTGGAACTTGAAGCTGGGTTCAGAAAGGTTCCACTCGATAAGAGGCTGAATGTTGTTAAAAGAGCGATTGTAGCTGCTAGGCAGACAAGCGAATATCAGTTTATGGGCTGAGGTTAACATTTGTTGTTCTATGTTATCGGGTTTTTTCCCCACTTTGTGAAATGCGGTTGATGGAAAGAGGCAATCTAGCTGGCTGTGTCACTGAACCTGACATGAAATGCACAAAAACTGCATTCTTCCGATCTCTCTGTATATTTCCTTTCCTTCTGATAACCCACGAAGAAAGCTGCAGACACAAACAACTTGAGGTCGTGAGTACACGGCAAAAATTCCCCTGCAAAACTGAAAATGTTTATTATTTTCGTATAATAAAAAAAAAAAAAAACGAGAGCTGTTGTCTCTACACTTGCATACCGTCCTTTAAAATAATGGCATTTGTTTGCTTGGCGCTTTGGCATAATTCAAAGTACATTCATAACTTAAATGAACATCATTTTCGGCAGTAGCAGACAGTGTCATCTTAAGACGGGTTGTTGATGAGAAAATCTGTTGTTTGTTTGTTTTTTGTTTTTTTTGTTTTTTTCAATTCGATCCACAGCTAGATTTACCATTTTCAGAATAAAACTCGTTTTTAACATCGTATCCCCCATACATTTTTTGTGATTCAGAGTTTCGCCGAACTTGCTGTAATTGTTCTTGAAAACTGAACATTTTCTTATTTTCGGGGGGAAAAAAACACTATTTTGATTGTTGTCGTCTTCAGTTTCTGTCATTTCGATGGTGTAAACGCTAGTTTGGAAGCAAATTTACGGTTTAGGGGGCAGGATCAAGACGTTTGGTGTCTAGTCTACTCCTGTTCTGTGTTGTTTGGTGAGAAAATTCTACCAGTCGTGAAAAGGCGTCCACAGGCTCTAAGTCTCTCTGATTTGTCTGATCTCATCAACTACTGATCTGGGGAGAGACGCTGCTGCTGCTACTGTCGCAATTCGCGCGGTGTAAGAAGACAGAGCAGTGTGTGTGTTGCACCATTGCACTGCCCCGTCTTCTTACAGTTTGCGGTTTGTGCATTCATCAACACTGACAGCTTCCTGGAAGTCGGCCTTGCTGGATCTGAGGCCGTTGATGTCATCAGACCCGCCCTTGCGACGGAGTTTTAGTTGCTTCCCCTGCGGAGTTCCAAGGATGTTGATTGAGTTGTGTCCCCTCGTGTCCTGTTTTCTGTTCCTGTTCTGTTTTCTGGTTTCTCTGGATTTTTCATGATTGTGTTAATTCTTGTTCATGGCATTCGCCATGAGAAGGCTGCCTGGCTTTAAACAAAGTTTGCTCAAACAAACGTTGTGGAGCGCAAGAAACAATGAATAGATTTGCCACAGCTGAGTACCTGCATGAAGTAAAACCTTTTTATTTTCCATCCTGTTGCCCCCCCCCCCCCCCTTTTTTTTTTTCCTTTTTTTCTTCAGGGCTTTCTCCTTGAAGCTTCTCATGTTGAAGGTTGTGGTATGTGGTTCGTATCTTTGATTCACCTAGTGTCTCGTACTCAGTACAAGGTTTCAACTTTCCACGGTAGGAGGCAGTGTGTTGTCGTTTCCTGAAATGTGTCTCACTCTCAAGGACGGTATGTGATCCTAGAAACTGGGTTTCTTTGTTACAGTTGCTGAACTCTGTGGCTTCGATAATTATGGGGCAAACTGTGAAGAGCGTGTCCAAATAACACCCAGTTAAGGCGCACCCTTGATAAGAAATCACCCGCCCAGCGGCATGGAACAAACATCAGTCCTTGACAACTTTACAGCTCTAGTATAACTGTCCCAGTCTTCGTTGAAGGGTGTCAGGGTTTGATTGGAAAATTAGATTAGGGAAACCTTGTTCGTGTAAAAATGAAATGAAGAAAACTTCTACTGCTTCCTAGTTTGTCAAAGGTGCTAGTTCTTATCATGAAATCATTGGGGCTTAGTTTGTTGTTAGCACAGGAAGGCAAAAATTGCGTGGCGCGCATGTGCATCGGAAGTTTGCCTCATAAGATACGGGAAGTCAGTTTAAGTGTAATCACTGACAAAACATAAAAAGGACGCCGGGGAAATTAAAAGATTTTCAAAAAAGAAACGAAGGAACAACGGAAATTACAAAGGGAGTAAGAAACAAACGAATACTAGACAGAAGGATCTTGAAGAAAATGAATACAGTCGAACACGCTTAAGTCGAATGGGCAGGGGGAAATGGATTTTTGTTTGACATTTCAACGCGAGCTTACTGCTAGAACTGATTATACTCCACACGCTCGCATGTAAACTGGCATGTCACCTGATCTCAGTAGCTACTCGGTATTGTATTCACTCTGAGTTGAGTTCCAGTTCAGAGTTTGAGCGAGCCTATGGCGTGTCTCAAAAGACAATGCATTTCGCTTGAATGGCATGACAAATTTGCGTAGTTAGGGTGGGTGGGTGTTTAGGAGTTTAACGTCGTTATCCACAACGTGTGGGTGATATCACAGACGGGGCAACGAGACAAAGACCAGTCCAATTATCTGGTCCCAGCCGGGATTCGAACTTACGACCCGAGCAGTACAACGCTCTACCATTCGGCCATACCGAAACTGTCGTTATTTTGGGAGCAGTTGCATCACTGGGAAAATGATGTATCAGAGTAAGATCTGAACAAGACCAGTTAAAAACAACTTCTTCAGTGAGGTGTTCAGAGGCGCGTAGTTAACGTCATAGCATGTATGTTATAGTCATTATTTCTTATGTAGTAATGTGAATATCTTGCTTTCGTTTGCTGCAGCGAAATCTGGCCTTGAGCTCGAGATTACTATCGACAGCTGGACTTCCGGCTGTCTGGGTGTGAGCGTGTCTGGTAATAGCGTTGATACAGAAAACACAGGAAGTGTTCACATCATCTGCAAAACGCCGGAAATAGGCGTTGGTAAAATCTTCAGACAGGTTTTGGTTGGTCCAATTATTTCAGTGTCACAAAAATATAGCCAGTAGAAAAATCCTTATTTTGTTCAGTTCTTTGAGTGTTGGCTTTCGTGGGTTTTCGTCCGTATGAAAGAACCAGAAAACAAGCAAAGTGATGAAAACTGACATGTTTTAGCAGTGATGGTGGTTGGGTGGGTGTTTTAGAAGTTTAACGTCCTTTTCACCACGTATGGTGATACTGATATGAAAGACCGGGCAACAAGCAAAAGGCCAGCACAAATATTTGGCCCCAGCCGGGATTCGAACTCATGCCCCGAGCATTGAAGTCCAGCGCTCTACCATTAGGCTATCCTGGCTCCCCTCTATGCAGTGATGGTATCGGTTGTGCTGCTGATTGGCCGTTATGTGATTGCCGTATGGGAAACTTTCCAAAATTGGGGAGCCGGGGTGGCCGAATGGTAGAGTGTTGGACTTCTAATGCTTCGGGTCGTGAGTTCGTATCCCGGCTGGGGCCAAATATTTGTGCTGGCTTTCTCATCGTTGCCCCGTCTTTGATATCACCCGTATGTGGTGGAAAACGGCGTTAACACCCCCCCCCCCCCCTTTCCAAAATCAGACAAATGGACAGCAATGAAGTGCTGATGATATCAGCTGGGCTGCCTTTTCAAGCCCTCGTACCATCAAACCATGCTGCCTAGTGGACCATTATGAGTTTGCTGTACCGACGTTGACATGCTGATGGTAGCAATTGTGCTGTTGCTTAATGGTCGCACTGTACGGGGATCTTCTCAACTTCAAATCGCGGACAGCAATGAACTGTTAGTGGTATCAGCTGTGCTACATTTGGAACCGTTATGATATAAAACTACGCTGCCACGTGGAGCATTATGTGTTCACTGTACCACACTGACGGTACAGAGTGACACCCAATACAGCACAGGGGTAACACACTGAGCAGTAAAACATGAACATAAGTAATGGAAGTATAGAATACGCCATATGAAGACGCAGTATTAAGAGAGACAGACAGACAGACAGAGACAGGCGGAGAGAGAGATTTGTGCGGTGTATTCATACGCACTGCTCTGTTATCCAAATTCATTCATTGGGGGGAAAAAAGCTATTTCCCAATATAATCATAGTAGACCGAATCCTGTAGTGTAGTGGTTAGCACTTCGGACTATGGACCGGGAGACCCGGGTTCGAGTCCCAGCCGAGGCAAGCGGGATTTTTCCTACCTAGGTCGACTCCTACCCAGAGCGGGTGTGCTATGGGCCCAATGGGGAGGCTGTTGCCACACAGCCGAGCTTCACCCACTTCACGGGTGCGACTTTGGGGGTGCTTCCCTTGGTATGACACGTCTTATGATGTGGATGATTACACGGCCGGCACCGCAGGTGCCGTAGTTCCCGGGCCTGGTTAATGCCGGGATATTTATGACAGGAAGCGTGGAATGCGGCCCTGTCCCGCAGTCCCAAACCACACGGACCTCCATAGCATCATCTCACCTTCATCCTCATCTCCATCACCATGCATAATATAAAAAAAATTGCCCCGACTTCCGAGCCCTCCGTGGATTCCACCCATTACCAGGGAGGAACACCACTGGAGCCGGCAAAGAGTTGTGGCAGCCAAAAAAAAATAATAATAATAATAATAATCATAGTAGAAAATAGAAGCCACGGTTACATGCAAAAGAGGCAATGACAGGCTGACAGAGCTCTACAAAGACCTTCGAGCACTATACAACACAAATACAGCTGCTTAAATACCTAAAATAAAAATAATAATAATAATAAAAAGTATGGCAGCTGTTGTCAGAAAACAAACAACTAAGATGCTCTCCGTGCACTAAGGAGACGCGTAATTAAAGTTTGTCTGGTGGTTTCACAACTTGTGTTGCGGGTGCTGCGTAGGGCGACCCTAGTGCACTTTACATCTGAAACTGAAGCTGCGGAGAACTTCAAAATTGTAAAAATTACAAAAGACTGATTTTTGTTTAATGAAATGAAAAATGACATATGCCCTTCCAGCACTAAAGAAACCCAAAGGTTTGTCAGCTGGTTTCGCGTTTACCTTTGACGGGGGTTCGAACAGTTTCATTACGCTGCCCGCTTCTTCTGGCTGTATGAACTATACCTATTTCT
Source organism: Batillaria attramentaria (assembly GCA_018292915.2). Taxonomy (NCBI): domain Eukaryota; kingdom Metazoa; phylum Mollusca; class Gastropoda; family Batillariidae; genus Batillaria; species Batillaria attramentaria. The sequence continues at coordinate 281,785 of JACVVK020000003.1, forward strand.
ACATCCACCACAGTCAAAGATGAATCAAGTGCGACCGAACTGTCACAAGCCCAGATTGAATAGTGTTCAGGGGGACTGGACAGTGAGGATAGCTGTCATCCCCCCCCCCCCCCACACACACACACACAACCTACCCGCTGCAATCTCTCCTAGCCAAAACGCCGCTTGGAAAAGCCAAACAGAAATTGCGCTCTTCAACGGGCAGCAGAGCCACCAAAAATACACCACATAGATCACCGTGCTCTATCACGGAGTCCTAGTTTATGACAGCAACAACAGAGACCGCGTTGCCGTTTCAGTGAGAAGCGCTGGTGACAGTTACAGAGACCACGACGCCGTGCTGCAGGCAGGAGAGAGTTTATGATCTACAATATGACAGGGAAGGGATTACAAGAGGTTTCGGTGACCCGGTCTTGTCTCGGGGGACACATCTAGGAAATGGTGCGCGTGACGACACGGCTAGTATTCTGGATGAAGGCTTGAGGTTAGCGTGATTTGGGGCCAGCTTATTTATTTTCTTTTCTGGCATCTCCTTGTCTCCAGGGTCGTTATTAGTGGACTGCTCTTTTTGAATGTTGAAAGGATTTGAGGAATGGGTTTTTGTCCCTGAGATGCTGATCGATGCAGGCTCTTCGGAATGTCAGTCTATGTGTGTCGGTTTTGTATTTCTCCTTTATGTCAGTCTGAATCTAAACTTGGTCTCGGTTTGAACTTGGTGTTGTGTTGTTTTTTTTTCCTGTCCAACTTTGTAGCTTTCCTGGCTTGTTCCTTTGATATCTGGTAACATATTCATCTGAAAACAAAGTAAAACCAAAAATTCCAACGGAGTTTGCTGAATTTTTAGACGAATCAAAACCCGTTCCTTAGTGCTCACCCATCGGCCATAGCAACCATTAACATCTCATCTAAAAACTAAATTTAGGACGGATTTGACTTGAAATGGAATATCATGAATGTTGTTGACTTCACAGCAAGGAAAACAGAAATAAAAATCCTGCTTACAAACTTGTTTTTCTTGTAGCTGCAAAACGAACTGCACGATGAGAGAGAGAGAGAGAGAGAGAGCAAACAAACAAACAAACAAACAACAAAATCGTATGATGAGATGAGAATTCTATCCCTTGTTATTAACTTAAAAATCTTGAGATCTCTCCACAAAACTCGGTGTGCATTTCTAAACCCAATATCTGCCTATAGGCGCTACACCGGCCCGATCCATATCTGCACACGCACATGCAAATCTCTCCTAAAATTAAACCTGCAACCACCGCACGAAATTGAATCGAGCCTCTGATTTCATCTTGTCAGCCTGAAGCAAAGACTGGTGTGATAAAATATAGCTCTGTAGATCAAACCGCAGAGCTCGTGTCCACAGTCTACCGTCAGAATGTAGCGAAGGGTGAATCTTCAGGCTCGACTGCATGCTGATCGCTCTCAGTATGCCAAAGGCCTCCACGCTTCTGAAACTGCATTCCGTTCACTTCGGTAAGTTTTAAAAAAAATGACTGGGGAACAGCCAGAGAGATTGCACACACACACACACACACACACACACACACACACACACACACACACACACACACACACACATACATATATAGCTTGCACGCAAGGTCCATCAACCTCTTATCTCGTTCACTTGAATCATTGACACCACCAACAAAACAGGCTCTCAATGTGCCAAAGGCCACACCTCTGACGCTGCGTTTCGTTTGCTTCTGTGCGTTAAAAAAAAAACTGATGAGTTAGAGCCAGAGAGAACGTAAGGCTCTTCAACCTCGTCCGTCCCAAGTGTGTGAGTGTCACTGTCAACACCAGCAAATCAACTCAACAAGCTCTTCAAAGAAACTTCAGTACGACAGTTGCCGGCCATCTGACATTGTGTGTTATTGCCTTGTTCATAAGTCTTAATTGTTTCTTTCTTTCTTTCTTTCTTTCTTTACGAGAATGCAATACGTGTCTTATTAGTAGGAGTAGCCTCTTGAAGTTGAATTTTAGGTAGTGCAGAACCGTGACATTGTTCCGTCCAAGCAGGATCCTGCGAGTACTGTGATGAAAGAAAAAGTAAGTATTAGGAGCAAGACGAATACGAGAGGTACGCTCGGTTTCAGAGAACAACAACAAAAATCCAGCCTCCGACATTATAACACTCAAAATAAAATAAACTCGTAGTTTAAGACGGTCCAATGATTGGTCGTTTTATCTAGAGCTACTGGTATGAGCAGGTAAAAAAAATCAGCATCCTATAGCCCGAAGCACTGAGAAACGATGTTTTGGAGCTGCTTTCAGGCTGTCCTTACGCTTTACCTAATGAGCTCTGAATCATCTGAAGAGTGCATGCACAGATTAAGTGAACTCTAATCTGATTTAAACCCTCGACCACATGATGTGGAGTCATTGGCAAGAAATCAGTCAGCGATTTGGGGAAAATGTCGACAAGGAGACTGTCATCAGAGTGAAAAGCGAGACCCTGATTGCTTCGTGTAAGCCCACAGGCAAGAGAATGGGTGTAATGCAGGAGCAGTGTAACCCGGCACGAGTCAGATCGTGCAGTGAAGTGGCCCTTGGGCACGACAGTGTTCGGGCCGATGCATGGAAGGTGATTGTGATAAAACCCTGATGAAGCCTGCGATCAGATATGCCAAGTTGCTTTGCATCTTTTCAGCACGACCGTACAGATTCCCACTTCTTCCTTCCGGGCGCTGGGTAAACTGAACAACAACCGCAAAAACAACAGTTACACCGCCTCTGTCCCTTCTTCCACCCAACAATAAAAACCACCGTGACAAAAACACTAGAAGCATGCACTGGTATGTTTGTTTGTTTGTTTGTTTGTTTTGTTTGTTTGTTTTGTTTGTTTGTTTTTAAGGGGGAAATACATCAAATGACAACACAATCATTTTTTATATAACTCTACTAGCAGGCAAAGAATCGATTTCAAATTTTTATCGATCAAACTGCTTAGATTAGCTGCTCTGCTGCTGTCACTCCTTTCAGCTGCTTAAAAATCTAAGCTCCCAACAAAAAGTTTTCCGAAGTGTGAAAAACTTACAGAGTCGACCGTGGAAGTACAGGCAACTCTGTCACAGTTGCAGAGTTTTCAGCGCTTCGGAGACTCTTATAAAACCAGAGCACGAGTTTGCCGTGACATTATTCGGCTTTTGGTCAGAGAGCGAGACACATCGCTACAGTGTCCAGCGGATGTTGAGTGCTGCACGATATTTCTCGCTCAGTGTCAAAACGCAAACTGAGCTGTGAAATCAGGCCGCCCTTGGCTTTTACTGGGGTTTCAGGGACGCTGAAAACTCTGCAACTGTGACAGAGTTGACTGTGCTTGCACGGTCGACTCTGTAAAAAAATTTTCACACTTCGGAAAGCTTTTCGTTGGGAGCTTAGAGCTTTGAGGTGCCGTTGCCTGTTTTTGCTCCAGAATATAAGCCGACCCTTAAAGTCTCAATACGTATGTCAGGCATTCAACAACGCTGTGGAAAGCTTTTCCTGGAATGCGTGCATCAGAATCAGTCACTCGGGACACAATGTAGCATCTGAAACCATTGTGGTAACTCTGCCCGGAGTATAATTATGTTGCTCTAGAAACGTACCGCAATATTATTACGGCTTTACAGTAGACTACGTTAACTGGTTGTGGACTGAGCCGGCATGTAGGGTTAGGGAGTTTAGCCCCGGGTCTAACCTCGAACTAAACTAGCTCAAGGGTTAAATTTTCTGTTGTTTTTTTGTTTTGTTTTTTTTAATCAGGAAGCGGGTCTCATTCCACCATGGTGCCTAATTCGTTAAAGAAGGATTTTTGTCTTTCTTTCTTCGCTTCCTTTTTTTTTATTTAATTTTGTTTTGGGGTTTCTTTTGTCCTAGTCTGGGTTAGGCCCGTAGCCGTGGGTTAAATTAACCTCGAGTTCTACATACGGGCCCTGAAGACTAACTAGACAGTGCTGATTGGTGGCTATTTTAAGCGACTTGGTCGATCGACGTGCAGTACAGATATGGAAGCGTTAGGCCAAACAAAGTCATATTTCTCTACTCCTAGACGTCGCAATGTGACGGAATCGGTCGCAGTGGCCAAAAGGAACATCTATTCGTTTGGCAAATAACCGTAGAGCTTCGTAAGAGGCAGTTTTTCCCATCTGAATTCATTTCATGGTGATGTACAGCCCTTCCCGCTTATGTCCCGCGGTGGAAGGGACCCATTCGCCCACTGTACCTGCAGGCACCTGTCTAACTGTAGTGTTGATATGTTGTGTGTTTTGTGAAGGTGTACTGTATTGTTTGTATTTACGTGATATGCTTTGTTCATATGTGACTGTACTGTTCCAACGTTTTTCTTTTCTTTTCCTTGTAAAGCGCTGTGAGCTCTCTGCGAGAAAGAGCGCTATGTAAGTATCAATTATTATTATTTTTTTTTCAAACAGAATAAAATGAGATACCCCTAAATATCAACCGTTCTTGCAACAGGCTTGACACAACACCGCATCCTACGACCACATTCTAATGAAAGGGGTTATATCATTCGCTTTCAGCACGTACTCAGTAACCGTTGATTATTTTCGGGAGGAAAAGTTACGAAACCGTTACACAAACGCGGGTCGTGACACAGTTTCCGTCCGTCACGGTTCACCGTACATGTGTAATTGACTACAGACAAAATAAGTCAACCTTTGACCGTACCAACACGCCTAACGAATGCATGGAGGTTAACCTCTGACTGACTGTGCCGGTGGTCAGGTACGGATAAAACCAGCCTAATAATACACCTGATTGAATTAATTATGGCGTCAGTCGGCGAGCGAGCAGACCTCCGCGATCATGTAGCGCTAATGAAACGGGAGGTCCAGCAGCTCAGCTGCCGTTGCACGGTAAGCTGCTGTCTGCTCAACTAATGAAAGAGTTAATTGGCCGCGGTGGCCAACTACTGGACAGGAAATACGCCATCAACAAATAATGTTATGGATAAAACCCGAGTTTTCCCTCTCTCTCCCGCCTCTGCACAACCTCCAGCTAATGCAGAGCAGGTCGTTGCCGTTGTTGTTTGGTGGGTTTGCCTCCACTCCCTGCCCCCCCCCTTCCCCTTCTCCACACAACCCCTTTCTCGGCAATGCAGGGCAGGTCGTTGGTGTTGTTGTTTGGTGGGTTTGTTTGTGTGTTTAGTTGGATTGGGGTGTGGGGTATTTTCCCCAGTCTTTTATTCAATACAGTGTTTGTTTGTTTGTTTGTTTGTTTGTTTGTTTGGGAGCCGGAATAGCCGAATGGTAGAGCGTTGGACTTTCAGTGCTCGGGTCGTGAGTTCGAATCGCGGCTGGGGCCAAACATTTGTGCTGGCCTCTTCTTCGTTGTCCCGTCTTCGGTATCACCCATACGTGATGGAAATGGACGTTAAACTCCTAAACACCCACCCCACCTCCTTGTTGGTTGGTTGGTTGGTTGATTGGTTTGTGACACGGGGTAAAAATTCACTTTCCATCCATCAGTTCACCACAGTATTTGCGGTCTGGAACTACTAAACAAGTAGGACTCAGAATTTATCTTAGCCAGACTCCCCTCATCCACACACGTTTCTCTCTCTCTCTCTCTCTCTCTCTCTCTCTCTCTCTCTCAAGCTGAATTTCACCGCAAGGCACCGATCGTATTACAAAAACCAGCGTGCATAATATTCAGAAATCTAATTTCAGAAGTGCGGGCATTTTTATAATACATTTACGCCAGTATACAATCCTTGCCCTAACTTTCTCGGGCTGTTTGCTCTAGGACACCGGGATGACGGCAGAGGTCATCGCGTGTATTACTCAAGACCAAGGGAAATTTCGTTTCAGAACCGATCCCAGTCACTCTTATCTCTTTATAGTCGGACAAAATTCCTCTTACACGCTGGCACGTAGTCATGATGTCCCTCTCCTGTAATCGCGGGTCATGGATCCAACCATAGGACAAAAATCAACACATTGATATCTCTGTGGTGGCTGGACCAATATTTATATAATGACAGGACACAACTGACGCTGAATAACGCTTCATGAAAATATACACTCTCCCCCTACAAGCTACAGTGCGTGCGTGTCTCAGTGGAAAATGTCCAACGCTAAGGCTGCGAGGTGATGTTCGCCGTGCGCCATACGGGATCCCATTCTTAACTTCAATAAAGCTCAGCTAGTAAACATCATCGTACAGCTTAGATACGCTGCCATTTTTATTACATTACTGCCTACGTCTTCCTGCGCTTAGCCACCAAACAAAAGATGTACCCACCAAAAAGTTTGATCGCTTGGATCCTTAACCCAGGATGTGAGTTCCCCGATCACTCATGGGTTACCCGAACTAGCTGGCGCGAAGCCACGTTTAGAGACCCCAAACCCTGTTCCCAAACCCTGTTCAAACGAAACCACTACCCTTCCCGTCTCCCCTGACCAAAACAACTGTGTCCGTGGCGGCGTATTTTTAACAAAGTAAGCGAGCAACAGTTAACACAATTCTCAATGGTCAATGCCCCTAGGTCTGCCACAATTATCTCCCTTCAAACCAAATGTCGGGACAATTACCTCCCTTCGAATCAAACCTGACGCCACGGGCACACAGAGGGCGCTGACGACACACAGCTAACGAGCCACACATCGATCAACAGCCAATCTGCGGAGGGGAGCGGTCGGCTTCAACAGACAAGTCCAGTATTGTTGACTTCTTCTGCTGGAGAAGAAATTCGGTCGTCTTTCTGTTAAAAGTCTACAGCTTCCACGTTGTCATAGTACATGTACTTACAAGCAGTGTAGAACAATCATCTGTTCTGAGGAAACCTTACTAAAGTACAAATAAAATCCAACACGTAAGCATTATGCAAGTTTATTTTTACTTTTAAAAGATGGTCAAAAATCCAAACATCATTTGAGAGACTGAGCCATTCTCAAACCGAAGCTGACTTTCAAGGCAACCCATGGTGCTGAGAAGGGTTTACAATGCTGAGAATGCTACACTGTTCTGCTTTTTAACAGTAACATATTTAACGCTTGCATGCATTCTCGCCTTCGCCGGGTGACTTTTCCGTCTGCCAAGATCACGGGGGTGGAGGTGAGAGAGCGGGGTGGGTGGGTGTTCAGGAGTTTAACGTCCTTTTCCACCACGTAAAACCAAGAATACGGAAATGTAGCACCCGTTATTGAACATGTATCATCATCATCATCATCATCATCATCTTCATCATCATCATCTTCATCACCATCATCACCTGTGGAATGGCTGAGAGTTGGACAAAAACGTAAAGAAAAACGTTCTTTGAGCTACAACTACAACTGCAAGCTAATGTTCCATCACCTGTGTTATCATATTATCATGTTCCATCACCTATATTACCATAGTTACGGTCCCACAACCGCGTTTTGGTACAGGTGTAGGACTTAGAGTGACTAGCAACGTTCAGGTAGGAAATTAAATGACATTAACCGAAATGTCACAGGTACATCGACCTAGTTAGGTCAGTGTTCTGCGGAAAGCTACCTCAATCTGTGTCAGCCCACGACAATATTAATTTCTAGCTTCTTCGCCTACCATCGTAGGGGCGGTCGGTGGTCTAGTGGTTAAGAGACTTGTCACCAATGCGAGAGGTCAGGGGTTCGAGTCGGGGCAAAGAATTTTTCCTTCTCGTATGTGGCACCGTTCATTCGGACCGATCGTCGGGGGTTCTCTCCAGGGACTCTGGCTCCCCCCCCCCCCCCTGCTCTGCTTTGGAAATGTACAGCCCACCAAATATGAAAAAAAAGCTGAGCTGACCCTTCGCACCACGTGATTGTAATGTGTTTATGTCCAGTGTGTGACAGAATCCGTGTAATTCACGTGAGCGTGCGTGTTGGGTTCAGTTCGCGGCGCTTTGAGCCGATTCATGAAATTGGGTAAAGCGCCTATATTATTATTATTATTGTGGCGTGCGTCACACGGTAGTTTTACAGTGTACGGGTTGGGTGGGTAGGTGAGGGGGGGGGGTGTTTAACGTCCTTTTCCAACACATAAGACGGGGGAACGAGAAAACCGAATGATACCGAAGACGGGGGCAGCGAGAAAACGACCGGACCAAGTATTTGGCCGAAGCAGGGATTTGAACTCACGACCCTAGCATTGAAAGTCCAACGCTGCAAGATTTATGTGTGCCAATGTGGGTGTTCTTTAAAGGTATAAATGTATCAATGTATGTTTTTTGAAGGATGTATGTTTGTTTTGTTGTTTTTATGCAACAACACCCCAACCCACCCACACCCCTTTACCCACCCCCGCCCCACGCCTCCCACCCCCACCCCCCCCCAAAAAAAAAAAGAAAAGAAAAAAGAAATGATAGTCAATAAATGTCCGTGACAAAGGAAAACCAAAAAAAGGTCCGACGCTCTTCCGCTCGGATATCCCGGCTCCCCTTCACAGTGTACACTTTCTTACCGCATACGGTCCGGATACAGAAACCCTTGCCATAAACGAGGCCCCGGACAAGGCATACGTATCTTTCGAAACCTCCCAGGGATTTCTCCTTGAGAGACTTATAGGCTGTTAGATGGCTGTTAGCGCTGGGTCCTAGGACATCATGATTAGGAGCCAGACAGACAAACCACAAAGGGAATGCTTATTTATTGGCCGGTGATCTTGTTAAGGGTGTAGATAAGGTCAGTCTGCTAACACACATAGATAGAGGGCCAGCTGGTGACCACCGGCCGTCTACAGTTAAGCCGCTCGGGGATTGTTTCCCGGTCAACCACATTTCCTGGCTCGGCGGATGATGTCCACGCTAGCTGAGCGACTACAACAGAACTGGAAATGTCACACCTCATCTTGATACTAGGGTGGGTGGGTGTTTTGGGAGTTTAACGTCCTTTTCCATTACGTAAGGGTGATAACAAAGACGAGACAACGAGAAAAAGGCCAGCAAAGTATTTGGCCCCCAGCCGGGATTCGAACTCTCGACCCGAGCATTGACAGTCCAACGCTCTACCATTCGGCCATCCCGGCTCCCTCTTGGTACTAGCGTTTGTAGTCAGACCAAACACAGCTAATCAATAACACAACATAGTACTGCTTTTTTCTGAGATTATCTCAACTGTCACAGCTGTGAAAAGTGGAACGGCGAACAAAACCCCCAATTAACCCCAAATCAAGGGCTTCTGGAAGTTGCGAGAAGGAGAACTGTGTCGTTTTTGTTGACGTTGTTAAGAAGAAGCAGTTTTGGTGGTGGGGGGGAGGGGGCGCGGGGGGGGGAGGGGGCGCGGGGGGGGGGGAGGGGGCGCGGGGGGGGGGGGGGGGGAGGGGGCGTGGGGGGGGGGAGGGGGCGCGGGGGGGGGGGTTCTGGGATGGTGATCTATCCACAGGGTAAACAACATTGTATCGCACCAAGAGATGTACTAGTCATCAAGACAGGGTATTTCGAGCGTACAGGCGCACTCACGAGCGAAACTGTTCCAAAACCTCAATTGGCCTAGCAAAGATGGAATTACCCCTTTCAAAGGCACCAATCAACTTCGCGATACAGTTGACGATAATAATAATATTTATAGGGCGCCTATCCCCTGGAAATGAGCTCTAGGCGCCTTACAATCTAAAAAAAAAGTTTAAAAAAAACAACAAAAAACAAAAACAACCCATTCATTCAATGTACACTACATAAGAACAACTAAAAAAGTAAAAGAACACACACACACACACACAACAACAACAACAACAACAACAACAAACAATACAACTGAGTAGAAATGATAAAGGATAGGCAGAGGCAATTAAAATCCAAGAACAAGTACCAGTGATAAAACTCGAAACCGACAAAAGGACAGATTGGAATGATCCAGATAAAACCTTATTTGCTGCGTGGGACTGGCGACTTTCTGTCGAGAGTTGGACATTTGTCTTGCTGCTCCCTTTCTCCCAGCAAATCATCCCGATACTACATCCCTAATTACCAATGACAGAAAATAGGTGGCGTGACGTTGGACTGTCAAGTTTCGTGACGTTGGCTGTCACGATCAACTGCTATTTGCTGTGTCTGGTGGTTGGGCAGGCGTGAAGACGAAGTCACCGTCAAGAGGTCATAGGTCACAGCACATTCCTTGTCCCGATGTTTGTCTCCCGCTTTTAATTAACGTAGGCATAGTAACGCCACAGCCAGGCGGGCTGTGCGTGCAGTCATAGCTGCAGGATCTCAACTCACCGGTAACAACATTTAAAATCAATTGCTGGTCTCACTCCACACACACGTACGCGCGCGCGCGCGCGCACACACACACACACACACGCACACACACACACACACACACACACACACGCACACACACACACACACACACACACACACACACGAACTTTCGTACTCCCCTCACTGACAGGCCTAAATCTCCGTGGTCAGCTCACTGTCCCTCGCTAAATGGCGAAGCTTCAGGGGGCGGTCAATACTTCATGATACTACTTGGAGTAGGATATCCGAAAGAACGTCCTAGTTTTCAATTGCACAGGTTAACCTATGCGCCAACAGTTCAAATCTGCTACAAATACTTCACGTACACGTGACTCGGCTGTTGGACATTCAGTAATCAACATTTTGTCTCTAAACATATCGTGGGTAACTTTTCGTCCCTAAAGAAAATGAAATTAGCATGAAGGTGCAGCGTCTCCTGCATGTCCTAGGTTTATACTGCCCCGTAGACGAGTTTGCATCAGCTGTCCAACGTTACATTATTGTTTTGGTTTTTTGTTTGTTTGGTTGGGTTTTTTTTTTTCCACGTAGTGCAGACACACTTAGCCTCGAATTAGTCTTTGTGGCTTCCTCGGCGTTAAGCCCTAAAAACTCAATCACTCACTCACCCCTAAAGAAATTACTAATGATGAAATTTGATCTTCCAAAATGTATGAACAACCCCTAAAATATAAAAAAAACAATAGAAGTATAATTGTGTGGCACTGAACAGCAGCATCAGCAGAATCAAGTCAACAGGAGACCGGTAAAGTAGCCTGTAGCACTTCCGCTTATGTCCCTTTCGCTCTGCACGAAATGTGTTAAACCTAAAAACAGCCATCTAACTAATTCTACTAACATTACCACGGCCATCAACGACAGTATCAACCTCGGCCAGACAACAACGGAAACAACCCAAGAGTAGGAATGTTTAGTAGGAGTTCGTGAGGAATTCCGTTTCGTTTCGTAAGGAAAACTTCCGGTTTCATAACCGATACCAACAAGCAGCTTCGCAGCGCAGGCCTCGCTGTTTCACTGCACACACAGCTGGCGACAAGGGACAAGCCCTGGGCCGTTTCGTGCGGCTGCACCAAACACAAAATGTGTTCTAAATGTGAAATCACCCAGACTGCTTGTACTTCTGGCCTTAATAAACATCCCCAATGACGCCCTGGAACGCTATCGGTAAGAAGCCTGCTCACTTCTTCTAACATCATACCCCCGACCTTCTTCGTTGCTTTGCAGGCACACATCCAAACGGATAATTACACTTGTCCGTCAACTGAGATCTGGATAATTTGCCTGTCGGTTACATGAAAAACCTATGAAGATAATAATTTCTTTTCGCGACATTTCACGTGAGTTGATGAATGAGACTGATCTAATCAAACGCCTCGACAGAACTGCATACTCCGGAAAAGACCACGGGCACTGAGACCTGAAAGAAGTCGCAACAGCAAATCACACGGAATGCTCTTCCAACACGGTAGACCCGGCTGGATATAGGGGGTCTGGAGAAATTGCTCAGAAAGTTGTGGTCAGCAAAGTGAATGTTGTGATTACTTCCGGCCAAGGAGCCACGACTTTACATCTGATTGGTACCGATGATCGTGCTCTGCTAAATTTGCTCGGTGTGGGGGGGGGGGGGGGGGGGGGGGGGGGGATGAGAGACAGACAGACAGACAGACAGAGACAGAGAGAGAGAGAGAGAGGTGTTAGGGCACGAGTGAATAATAAATTCTGCGAGAAGGACAACTATGTCGTTTTTGTTGATGTCAGATGTTAAAAGGAAGCAGTTTTTTTTTAACACGGGTGAAGGACGTCAAAGGAAAAGAAGAAGGCATTAACAAGGAACCCTGCTACCAAGCCCGCTGACTCGGCGCTACGCCATTTCCTGTTCTGATATCATTTACCCGCCATTGGTTACGCTCAGTCGGTATAGTTCGCCCGTTAGAGGGTGCAAATGTGTACCAGTCATGTGCAGGAGGGGCAAATAAACTTCAGGCGTCCACTAATGGGGGCGACTGTATCCCCGCAACGCGCGCGGGGGGGGGGGGGGGGGTGCAAATGTTCTCCGTGGTCTGGCGAGGTGAAGTCACGTCACGTGGCCGCTGACTTCGTTCTACGACTTTACTTTATGCGAAATATCGACGGAATTTACTAGTATGTCATTTGCACCCCCTAACCCGCGAACTATACCAAATGAACCTTGGTTACTGCTGCTGAAAATCGGAAGTAAATGTGGAACGGGAGCAAATATTATATTGGTCCAGCAGTCATGCAGTCGACAATGCGCGCTAAAGTGATATACACCCAGCAGCTGGAGTCTCTGCCCACATTATTCAAACCTTGAAACAAACGCATTCGGTATCGGTACATTAATTCAAATAGGCCGTGATGGACAGCCGTATACCATTCACCTAGAGAGCACACGAAGGTGTCTGCTGCCTGACCTGAAACACAGACCACATGCACAAAAATGTGAGTTTCCTCAGCTGTAAACGTGTACCAGATCTACTTTGCTTCCAGCACAGGCATCCCCAATTGCATTAAATTCATTCGTTACTTCTGGAGCCAACGCCGGGCGCTCCAGTTCAGCCTGTGTACGTATTGGTAACCTTTCTTTCCTTCCATGGGCGCTATACAAGCGCCGCGAATGTCGTGAGATGTATCTTATTCCCCACCCCCTTCACCCCCCCCCCCAAAAAAAAATGTGCTTACGATAACATGCCCCCCCCCCAAAGTCTAAGAGGGTCCATTGGTTTGAAGGTGAACAACATTTTCGTGCAGTTTTACTGGGCTCTGCAGCAGACGACACAAAGAGACTGAAGATCGAAATGTCGGGGTGTTGTTTTTGTTTGTTTTTGTTTTGTTGCTGTTGTTTGTTTGTTGTTATTTTTTGTTTGTTTGTTTGTTGTTGTTTGTTGTTGTTGTTGTTTGTTGTTGTTGTTGTTTGTTGTTGTTGTTTATTGTTGTTTTGTTTGGTTTTTGCTTGTTTGTTTTTGTGGTGTGTGTGTCTGTGTGAGGGGGATAGCATGAAAAGGCGGCCGATGGAAACTTATTGTGAACACTTCAGTAATACAGCACGTCTGACTTCTCTGTACGCTTGAATTACCATTGCGGATAAGTGGGACTCCTAATCTTGGCAGTGAAAGCAAGTTCGCATACAGACTGACCACAACAACAAAAACTGTTCTCCAGCCAGATCCACATCATGTACATAAGCTCCGCATCGATTTGAACGTCAGGCCGCGGACATTACCACATCACGTGACCGGAACTTGTAGTTTACGCTGAGATGACGGCGGGGACGGCAGGTATTGAGTCCGATTTTCCGTCCTAGCAAGCGTGTAATGGAAACTACTGACACAGTCATTTGCCCCCCTCAAAACATGCTTTGAAGAGCTGCTATTTCTGTTCGTTAGCACTAGTGCTTTTTTCGAAAACAGTGATTAATATGTTTATGCTGTGCGTTTTTGTGTGTACGACGTCAGTGTTATAAAATCATGTTTTAAACACACACACACACACACACACACACACACACACACACATTTTTGGTTCACTCTTGTACAATGGATCCAAAAACACACACATACACATTTTTGGTTCACTCTTGTACAATGGATCCAAACACACACACACACACACACACACACACACACACACACACACACACACACACACACACACACACACACACATTTTTAGTTCACTAGTGTACGATTAATCCAAAACCCTCACCTTCCGAGGTGCTTAGGAAGAGTTTGTGGTGTAGATGTAATACGGGCTGCCAGTGATATTCCGAATCCTGTACAAAATCTACACACTGGCATTTCGCTTTTTTGAAGGAACTCTTCCGAACTACCTTTCAAACTCCCTCACAGTCCACCAAACAGCGTGCACTCTTTGTTCTTCATCTTAAAAAAAAAAAAAAAAAAAAAAACTGAAATTTTCTCACCGAAATCTCACGACAGAAGGCGAGCGCGGGTTAAGCTGCGTTGCCTCGTCACTGTGGAACGCACTACCTGTTGGTCTGAGAGACTTGGCGGGCACAGATCGTTTCAAGTCTCAAGACTTAAAAACATACCTGTTCCGGTTGGCTTTGGGCTAGGTCCGTTTTCTTCCTCTTGATTCAGCTGATGCTGGTGTGTGTGTGTGTGTGTGTGTGTGTGTGTGTGTGTGTGTGTGTGTGTGTGTGTGTGTGTGTGTGTGTGTGTGTGTTGGTATGAGTGCGGGAGTACGCGCATTGAGTCACTTTTTGAGAATTTGCGCTATACAAGTACGATTTATCATTATTATTATTATTATTATTACCGGTCGCAACGCAAGGAGAACGCAGAATGATTTGACCGCAGTCGAAAGCACCACCTGTTTTTCCGAAGCAAGACTGTTTTACTGACTATCTTTCCACCCAAGATACATGATTGTGCACAAATTAATGCTTACACAATTTACATACAAGATAGCTAGCTATATGTGTCTTCATTCTCATACAGCTTCCGCTGCAACCTTTCCCAGCTGCACAAGACGTGACAAAAGAGTATGTGGTAGATTTAATGCCATTATTTCCGACAATGAGTGAAGCAATGTCGTGGTGAACAGATCCGCTGCACGATCATTTGACATTTTGCATGGCATACAAATTGTGCTTAATTAACTTTTCGGCCTTTCTACCAAGGGTGTGAAAAGGTTGCACTCCTGTAATTCAAAACAGATTTTCTTTGTTGTTCTGGGCTTGATGTGATTTGTAATCGAAGTCTGAGCTATTGGAAATGCAGTGTGGGTGAAAGCGCCAATTTTGCCTTTTGGAGCGTCAAAATTTGTAATCAAACCTTGCTCAACGTAGCGCTCCAACGAGAGAGAGAAAGGGGGGAAGGGGAGAGGGGAGGGAGGGGGGGGGCGCGAGGGGGAGATCCGAACTGGTTAAACATTTAACAAAAAATACAGGCAGATATGCATCGACATCCAAAAGCAGGAACGGCAAAGACTCTCGAAAATCAATCAAAATCTGAAAAAAAGAAGATCCACAATCATAGAGGGAAATTAATGTGGACAAATCGATTTTTCTGCCTAGGATGCAGCAGTCTGCAAGCTTATCCGTACGATCAAAGAACAAGACTGATAGGTCTGATGTCAAAGATGGTTTGTCTCAAACGGCAGCAAAGACTCCCTAGGGCTGATCGAAAGAGGGTTGTCAATTACACATTCGGCTGAAGAAACACACAGACGGACGAACGCTCACTCAAAAACGGGGATATGCACAGACTTGCAACAATCATCTAAACAGCGATAGTCACCTTTCCGTGAATGGTTTGGAAACAACAAAACCACGGCCATACACACATGCACGCACACAGACAGACACACAGACAGAAACAGACACACACACACACACACACACACACACACACACACACACACACACACACACACACACACACAAAACCAACAATCGCACGTGCGTCCACTGGTCCGTCAATGCGGTTGTCTATGATGGCGCCACTTCACGGGCTATTTCCATATTTGCTGTCCACACTTGTGACACAGTTGTGATTTTGGGGGTTTCCGCCGCTGTGGCGTCATCACAGCAACCTGGATTTCAAATAGCCACAACTGTGACTGTGGTTTCCACAACAGATTCTGATTGGCTGTACTACGTCACTCGGCGCGCAAACATGGCGGACAGTGCATCTTCAATCGGTTTGTCACCGAGCACAGCTGTGTTCAGTATTGTAGTTAGTAGACACACCAAGTGCAACGACTGTGATGTGCACATGTGTGTTTCGAGCGCTGTGCCCAGCTAAGAGCAGGCTTTACGCTACTGGAGCGCTCAGTGGGGTCACCGCGTGATCGAGTACGTTTCTGTGGGCTAGTGCCAGTATTACAGACGCTGTCAATGCCCAGGGGTGTAAGCTGAGTGATGATAGATACCACGAAAACAGCTCAGAGCGATCTGTGAGCATAAAAGTGGTAGCATTAGTGGCCCGTGCCACGTTGGACACACCGGTTCTCACTTGAACACCGAAGTTAAGCAACGCTGGGCCCTGTTAGTACTTGGATGTGTGACCGTCTGGGTATAGGCCGGGTGCTGCTGGTCCCGGTCCGGGCAGGAATTTGGTGTGAGATGTCTCCTCACTAAATCGAGTCAAAAGCATGTGCAGACTCGCTTTCGGTGTCTGTTTCGACCCGTGTACACGCGCATGCATGTTCCATCAAATGTGCACGACAAAGATTCCATCATTCGAAAAAGAGTAGGCCGAAATGACCGGTGGGTTGGAAACACAAACACACGCATGCAGGACAAAAAAAATGGGTGGCGCCGGTTCATGGCGACGCGCTTCCCCCGGGGGAAGCAGCCTGCCTTTCCCCTACTACGATAGTGGGAGGAAAAAGAATTCCAATCCACTTCCAGTCCAGTTAGCCCAGGTTAGTGATGGAAAAAAATGCGTTTTACTCTGCTGCTCCATGTACAGCACACGCAGCTCTCGGTGCAGCATAAACGGCGTGAACCATCTGTGCTGCGTCTTCACTTCGAAAAGAAAACCTTTAAGAATCGGACGTGTTCTTACGCAACGCGATTAATTGTAGGAAACCTCTTGCGCGTGCCAGCACCTGCTTAATCTACAGCAGATTTCCTTCTTTTGGCCATTTGTCTTCTTGCAGTAATGCCTTATTACCGGAAGAAAAGAGGGGGAAGAGAGATCTGGTCTCATTTAAAACCCTGTTGGCAATGCACTTTTTCACCTTTCGTGTCTGTTTTTGTTTAGCAGACACTTTCTGCTAATCGGTTTCCCCCCTCTGGAAGAAAAGGGAAAAAAAAACCAACAGATGATAGAGGAGCAGGGAAATAGATAGAGAGGGAAAAAACTGCTAACAAGCGCGGTCCGCTGACAGAAGGATGGTGTAGCTGGAAGCGGCTTGTCCATTTTCTCTTTTCAGCAGAGAAGAACAATTAACCCATTAACTTCTTTTCTTTCTCGGCTTGTTTTGCTGTTACCCTGTTTCACACTGCCTGCTGGCTGAAATTTCGGTTTTGCCTTCCCACCCCCCACCCCCCACCCCTCCTACCCCATCCCACCTCCTCTATCCATCGTACCTCATCACGAAATTCACAATCTAGATGCCAAAAAGACCTCTGGAATCCTACCATCCACCCCCCCCCCCCCCCCCCGGGGGAGCCGGGTTGGCCGAATGGTAGAGCGTTGGACTCTCAATGCTCGGGTCGTGAGTTCGTATCCCGGCTGGGGCCACATATTTGTGCTGGCTTTTTTATCGTTGCCCCGTCTTTGATATCACCCGTATGGGTGGAAAAGGACGTTAAACCCCCAAACATCCACCCCCACCCACCCATCCCTGTACCCCCTTTAACACATTTTGTACCACGCACGAGTATCCTACGTTCTGGACTTTGATTTTGGTTTTGGCCCTGTATGCGAAAATCAGACAAGATTAACGGTTCCTTGACGGCTCTTACTGCAACAAACACGAGTATGATCAAAGTGCAACACTCCCACTGAGCCAAATTTAAATCCATGCAGACATAAATTAATTGTGATTTCTTTTTCTTTCTTTTTTTTTTGTGAGGCCACTGGTGCGTAACCCCAAACTAACTTGGCAAGAATTGTGTTAAACAAAATCGCTCCGCTTACCCTACCGAGCCCGTTTTATCCTCGATTAGACTTTTTCACCGAGATTAGACAATAACAACAACTGCAGCAACTGATAAAATACTGGCAGCTGGCACAAGTAGCATCCTTCATGTCGCGTAGATACTTGGCCTGGTAAACGTCTGCTACTGTTGGACTACGGGAACGGAATTTAGCTTCAAATATAAAAATACCTTCAGGAAAACGTCAGTGCCGAGCTACTGACACTATTTTTTTTTATTTTACATTGGAAAGATAACTCTCTTTCTTTCTTTCTTTCTTTCTTTCTTTCTTTCTTGCCTCGGTAAATTCGTTGTACTTCCAGTTATTGTAATGCTGAAATTGTAAAGTATTCCCACTTTCTGTAATGATGTGGAATTTGTTCCAGTTGAAAAGCAGCTGTGAACTGCAGGGATAGATTTCCCGTGATAGGTGGGAGCCGGGGTGGCCGAATGGGAGAGCGTCGGACTTCTAATGCTAGGGTCGTGAGTTCGTATCCCGGCTTGTGCCAAATATTTGTGCTGGCTTTTTCATCGTTGCCCCCACTTTGATATCACCCGTATGTGGTGGAAAAGGACGTTAAACGCCAAAACACCCACCCACCCACCCGTGATAGTTGCTGTCTTGTAACTGAACCTGGATACCAATAGGTCATTTCGGTACTATCGAAGTCCGGTTGAGCGAGCTTTAGAAATTATGCTGAAGCATGCATAAACATTTTTTTTATGTAAGGATTATCCTTGCGACATTCTTTAGCTTACTTGTGATCAAAGGAGCTACAAACTTTACACACTCGCAGCCAATGAATTTTCCAGTTTATGACAGGCCATTTCAAACACCAAGACAGTAAAAAGACAACTCGGTAGCTCCAGATGAAAGGTCCGAGCAAAACGGATAGAACGAAAAGAAACAAAACCATGCGCTCAAAAAAACCTATTTGCAACTCTTTAGCGCGAGGAGGCCGTGTTAACGTTTCCATTAGCTTCGTTCGAAAACGGCCCTAAATGACATTTGACATTCAGACACACGCAACCATCTTGAAGACAAACAGAGACCTCCAGACACAAAGCGCACGAAATGCCGGACCGGAGTCGCCTTCTTCGCTTTCAAAGGACAGATATCGACACAGTAAATGGAATTTTGCCAACACGAGCGGTCGAAAATTGACGCGAGGCTGCAAACAAGACTACTCCAGTAATGTAATTGCGTACGCGCCTTCTGTCGTAAATGTGGCATAGGTTGAGTTTGAGGCTGGCGTCAGTCTGGGGGGTGCGGTACAGCACTTCAGGGGGGCACATTTATGCATGCACACGCGATTACGGAAGATATGATTACGTTAGGAGGGACACTGGAGGAAAGCTTGTAACATATCAACAACGTATTTCAGCTCATTGAATGTGTGTGTGTGTGTGTGTGTGTGTGTGTGTGTGTGTGTGTGTGTGTGTGTGTGTGTGTGTGTGTGTGTGTGTGTGTGTGAGGGCCGGAGACACAGAGAGAGAGGGTGTTGAGAGTTTAACGTCCTTTTCCACCACATACGGGTGATATCAAAGACGGGGCAACGATGAGAAAGCCAGTTCAAATTTTTGGCCCTAGCCGGGATTCGAACTCACGACCCGAGCACTGGAAGTTCAACGCTCTACCATTCGGCCACCCCGGTTCCCACAAAGAGAGAGAGAGAGAGAGAGAGAGAGAGAGAGAGAGAGAGAGAGAGAGAGAGAGAGAGAGAGAGAGAGAGTTGTCTGTGTATCCATAACTTGATAAAAAGCTGGTTACGTGGTTAAACTGTTGATTTTGCCTAAAAGAAAACAAACCTTAGCAGACGGACCACGACACCACATACTGAATACATTCAGGAAAGTGCCATGTACTTGTCTCAGATGGGGATCATCAGCAGGAAGAAGTAAAGATGGCTGTTGCAGAAAGAAACGAATTTAACGACAATGGACATTTAAGATGTCAGACATAAAGAATGGTCTCTTATCTACGCGAGGAAATCCTTCATCAAAAAAAAGAGGAAAAATAACGGGTGGGTGGGTGTTTAGGAGTTTAACGTCCTTTTCCACCACATACGGGTGATATCAAAGACGGGGCAACGATGAAAAAGCCAGCACAAATATTTGGCCCCAGCCGGGATACGAACTCACGATCCTAGCGTTAGAAGTCCAACGCTCTACCATTCGGCCACCCCGGCTCCCAAGGAAAAATAACTTTTGGTGTATACAGTCCGATAAATGCAGTAAGAACCCACTTAAAGCGAACTTAAATGAGTAGTTGTGATCACAGTAAAATTTCAATACACTTTAACATTGTGTTTCAGTACTGTTTTCTTCCTTTTTGTACATGCCATTTATTATAAATTTATTGGAAAACATTGCCCTTTTTATCATAAGGACTAATTTTCTCGAATAAACACTAAAGTATATAAAGCATATCCTTGGAAATAAGGCACACAGCCGGCCGAAATAGAGTGTACATCGTCAAAATGATTTACCACGGGACAGTGGAAGTAAATTACTGTTCTGGGTTGCATGTCTTCTTTGGGCAGAAATAGTGCCGAGGTTAATCAGGGAGGCATGTGATATGTACCCTATCTCTGACCTATCTCGGTCCAGGCTGTCTGGAGGATTTTGCAAACATGGTTTACGAGGGGTCGCCTAGTACACATGCATAATACGTCAAAGGGATGACTTAGTTTGCAGGTCGAAGGACACAAATACACAGGGCCTCAAAATGCCTATATGTTCCCTATTAGCCTCAGGCAACATAGTCACCCCTAAAAATGCTTCAGTCTAGAAACAATTACTACCATGAACAGACCATTCAAAGGCACGCACTTGATAGGGATTTAAGAAAATTTGAATGTCTCCTT
>JACVVK020000003.1:307500-315000 GCA_018292915.2 Batillaria attramentaria
GCTGTTGAAGATGATGCCGAGTACCTTGGCTCCGACTACCTCGGTCTGTCAAACGCGATTTCATACGACGTGTGGAAAGTCGTGCGCGCTGGGGGAATGAGTGTGAACATGACAATTGCTGTCTCCACCGACGGATGTGTGCCCCTACTGCAGGCGCAAGTCGGCACCAATCCTGTGACCAATGGTAAGCAAGTCCATGAACGGACGGGGAAAAAAACAAGGCCAAAACTGTTTCGTACATGTGTAATGTTTCTCTTGCTAATACGAAAACCCTAAAGAGTTCCTCCATTCCCCTTGAAATTTTGGAATGGCACGGAATCATTACTGTTAACAATATTTCTGTTGGCTTTTGCTGTTGTAATGTATACGTTGAGCAGTCAGCGTGCTTGGGGAAGTGTCAAAATCAAGTTTCCTAGTGTGGGACGGCGACGACGACGACATCATCATCATATTTTGTCCACAAGTCCGTGCACATCCAGGGTAGCCGGGGTTGCCTAATGGTACAGCGTTGGACTCTCAATGCTCGGGTTGTGAGTTCGAATCCCGGCTGAGGCTAAATGTTTGTGCTGGCCTTTTTCTCTTTGCTCAGTCTTTGATATCACCCACACGTGGTGCAAAAGGGCGTTAAACTCCCCAACGCACACCCCGTACACATCCTGCTAAAAATGGTCCTGCTGGACTGAAAACCCACCTTTTTTCAACAGGCTTTCAACTGATGTGTCTTTGTATTGTGTGATGTGATTGACGTGTTTGTCTGTATGAGTGATGTGTGTTAGCGCAATGAGTCACTGTTTCTGAGAAGTGCGCTATATAAATGAAATTTATTTATATTATTTATTTATATGTTTCTGTCCTTCGCGAAATAGTGCAGGATACACAATACGACCATTGGCGTACACGACATTGTGGCTGACAGTGACATGTTTTCACAAAACTGACATGTAGCCAGATTCTGATGAACAAGTCAGTGCAGCCAATCACCGTGCATCAATACTCCGACAAACGAATCACACGTGGTCCAATAAAATGACGTCATGGTCATACCAAGCTGTGCCATTGCACGGTAGAAGGAAATCAGATGGGTTTGCCATGAGCGCGTGGCTACGTGCTTTTGGCCAACACGTGAATCGTTCTTGGCTTGCACGCAATGGTAACTGCCCCCCCCCCCCCCCCCCCCCCGGGACCGGTTAATGCTTACACAAGGTGGGAGGTTCACAAAACTGAACAAGAACATTACAGTTCAGCCAAAAACCAAAGAACAAAACTCTGGAATCCACAAAAGAACCAAATCGAAGTTCAACGGGTTTTTCTCTTGTACAAAAAGCATTTGTTTCAAAGAATGTGTGTGTGTGTGTGTGTGTGTGTGTGTGTGTGTGTGTGTGTGTGTGTGTGTGTGTGTGTGTGTGTGTGTGTGTGTGTGTGTGTGTGTGTGTGTTTTCAGAGAAAGTCGACAACGTCTACATGTGGTCGACCTTTGTTGCTAACATCACTGACCCAACCGTCTTTAACATCCCGGCATCGTGTCTGGACGCCTCTGCGGTTGGCAAATAAACTGACTGCGCATTCTTCACTTAACAGATCATATAGTTCAAATAAACAGCCTGTGTTTTTGCTTTATTTTCTTGGATGTCGTTCAAAAGCAGGCTTAATTTTGTGCAGCATGCTCGCACTGCGTCGTATTCATGTGTTGCTGTTGGTCTCTGTATATCCTGTAATCGCCTCGGCTTTCGAGTCGTTTCTCTAAAATCTTTTATTCACAAATTGCACATTCAAAGGTTCTCTGCTGAATAAAATTTCAAGAAACAGCGTGCAGGTGTGCGTGCGAGAGAGAGAGACAGACAGACAGTTAGACAGACAGAGAGTACTTGATACACACACTTTCCTACTCAGTTCAGAAGGTCCGAACATGGGCAAAACTATAGCCGTTCGCCGAAGTTTCAAACATAGGTGATCATAGACTTGGGATCATCGTGGAAAGATCATTTTTAATGCGCTGACCAAAGAGAGCGTCAAACTCGAGCGTGACTGATTGCCTTACAAAATAATGATTCTGCTTGTTTTGCTCATAATAGCAAGATTATATTTCATAACTAGCACCTAAAAGTGACAGAAACGCATATATCTCCAGTTCGATCCAATAACTGCTCTGCTTTGGAAATGTTCAGCCCACCAAATCTGAAAAATAATGCACTTCTAAATTCCGAAATTTCAATAGCTGAGCTGACCCTTCGCACCACGTGCCTGTAATGTGTTTATGTCCAGTGTGTGAGAGAATGCGTGTGATTCACGTGAGCGTGCGTGTTGGGTTCAGTTCGTGGCGCTTTGAGCCAATTCACGAAATGGGGTAAAGCGCCTATACAATACTCATTATTATTATTATTAACATCAGAACTGTGCAGACAGCTATTTGCGTGGGAGGTGGAGTTCACGAAGACGCATGGGTAGCCCTGACTACATGCAGGACTATCGATCCAAGAAAGGCAACCCATTCAAAACTGCTAGCGCACTATCTGTAGTTTTGTCCCTTTCCATGGAAACTGTTAAAGATAATTATTGCATTACTTTCTGTGGTAGTCGGTAGAACGGATCAGCACTGCGTTGTACAAAAAGCATTTGTTTCAAAGAATGTGTGTATGTGCGTGCGTGCGTGCGTGCGTGCGTGTGTGTGTGTGTGTGTGTGTGTGTGTGTGTGTGTGTGTGTGTGTGTGTGTGTGTGTGTGTGTGTGTGTGTGTGTGTGTGTGTGTGTGTGTGTGTGTGTGTGTGAGAGAGAGAGAGAGAGGTTTTTTCTTTTTTCAATAATATTTCTTTATTCTTGCTTCTTTTTTTTTTTCTTCTTTTCTTGTTTTTCTTTTTATCTTTGCTATTGTAGTCTTTTTTATTGTTGTTGCAACGGCTGATTGAAATTTCATCATTGTCTGGTCAAATCACTTCCGCTGGAAAATAAAGTTCGTTCTCTCTCTCTCTCTCTCTCTCTCTCTCTCTCTCTCTCTCTCTCTCTCTCTCTCTCTCTCCCACCCCCTTCCCCCCTCCCCCACCGGGTCGCGACAAATCATCCTGACACAATGAAGCGGAAGCTCTGAATGGAAGAACAAACTAATTCAAGATCCAAGATATTTATTGTCCATATACTCGTATATGGATCCGTCCGGACTTCAGCACATCCTTTGTTCGCTGGCAAAGCCGATTTCACGTCTATGGACGTCCACCGCAGTTAGCTTGGAAGCCACAGCTGTTTCTACATGGCGAGGTGGTGCAGCTTCTTCTCTTGACAAGACAGCCCGCGAACTGCCCAAGTGTCCCCCTCTCAGCAGGCGTGCACTCTTCCAACGACCACCAGAACGCAGGCTCGTTCTTCAGATCCACGAGATTTCCAACTGATGGCTTCCTGCAAAATTGACCAGATCTCAGGCACCTGAACTTAGTGATCGACGTGAACTGAAGGGTGGGTGTGTGTTTGAGGGTTTAAAGTGTTTTTTTCCGCAATATAATTTTGGGTGATATCAACAAGAAAAAGGGCCAGCACAAATCAATTATTTTGTCACAGCTGAGATTCGAACTCACTACCCGAACATTAAAAGTCTAACGCTCTACCGCTCGGCTATCTATGCTCACCAACGTGCACTGGAGTTTGGTCCCCACTAGACTTCGTAAGCAAACAGCGTTACTTCATTCCCGCGCGATGAGCACGTTGTTTGCGACCGGTGAGGGCTTAAATGCATTTGCACCGCGAATAGTCAAACCTCGCCACATAAAAAAATGCATCTCCATCAAGCCATGAACGCATACTCTTGTTAAGTCCCCGCCCAGAAAGTGGTAAAGTGGCTTATTGCGATCACTGCCAACGTCTGTTTGGTTTGTTTTTTTTTTAAACTTTATTATCACTTTCGCGAAATTCGGGCTGCTTCCCCCGGGGGAAGCGCGTCGCCGCGGTGCAGCGCCACCCAATACCTATCCTACATATTTTTTTACACTTTTGCTGGGGGAGGAAAGCCGGATAAGCTGGAGAGAAACCCCCGATGAGCAGCCCGGTAGCCAGGGAAAAAAAACCGGTATCACATATCACAAGCTCGACCTGGGCTCGAACCCACGCTTCATCGCCATGACATTGGTGACGGCCGTTCAGTAGCGCAAGTCTCTTAACCACTAGACCACCGACCGTCATATTGTGACCCACGTGACTGATTCTGATGCACGGATTAAGCGCATTCGATGAAAAGTTTTCCACAGGGTTGTATTATGCCTGACAATCATATTGGCACTTGAAAATATGACCCGTTCTCACAAAAGGGACCATAAGTCGAAAAGTATCAATTTTGAGACATGTATATCACTGCAATTTACTGGTTATGCAGTTTAATTCAATATAAGAATGAAAGCTGAAAGCTGTACTACTAAAATTGACAGAGATATCAGCAGTTGAAACTGGCTACTCACGAGGCGGCCATACTGACCCCCGGCGCTCTTTTCGTCTGTAACGGCGTTCAGCCTAGCGCGACTTACGGTCTCTTTGGCGAAAACGGGTCACATATCACTCCTTCAAAAATACACCGCCGTTTGTATCAGGGTGCGGGGCGGTCTGTGGTCTGGTGGTTAAAAGAGTTCGCCACCAATGCGAGAGGTCTGGTTGGAGTTCCCACTCAGGGCGAAGAAGAATTTTTCCTTCTCGTACGTGGCACTTCACGCGTCGGGGATTCTTTCCGGGTACCCCGGCTTCCTCTCCTTCTGTTTGGACATGTTCAGCCCACCAAATTTGAAAATAAATGCAGTTCCAAATTCCGAGACTTAACTAGCCGAGCTGACCCTTCGCACCACGTTATTGAAATGTGTTCATTTCCAGTGTGGGAGAGAAAGCGTGCGATCCACGTGAGCGAGCGTGCGTGTTGGGTTCAGCTTTGAGCCAGTTGAAGCAACTGGTTAAAGCGCCCACATAGTACACAGTTATTACTCACGAATTACGACGCGTGCTGTCGCAGTAGGCCTCGATGATGTTGAGCACGACAGGGTTGGTTTGTACGTCAGAGGGCGGGCACACTGGGCCATGTTCACCATTGACGACTGGAGCCAGAATGCCGCCTTTGTATCTTTCGAACGTAATAGCTGAGACAAAAAATACAGCAAGACTCGTGAAGACCCTGACATACCTGGAACCTGGTACATTCAACTGGTACGTATGCCTGCGGGGGGGGGGGGGGGGAGCCAGGATAGCGTTGGACTTTCAATGCTCGGGTCGTGAGTTCGAATCCCGGCTGGGGCCAAATACTTGTGCTGGCCTTTTTCCCGTTGCACCGTCTTTGATATCACCCATACGTGGTGGAAAAGGACGTTAAACTCCTAAAAACCCACCCGTATGCCTGCGGATTTCATTTTACAACCCAAAAAAAAAAAATCACATGTCAGGCCAGGTCTGCCATGTTGTCAAGCATACGTCTTTGCAAAAACAAAACCTACAATACTTACTTGGAAGCGGAGTTGCAGTAGGTGTAGTGGTGCCACCTCCCCATGGTGTAGTACCGCCAGTTGTGGTGGTGTCAGCTCCCCAGGGTGTAGTGGTGACAGGCGTGGTAGTGTAACCTCCCCAAGTAGTAATGGCAGCGCCAACTGACCAATATAGGAAATATGGTTTCTTTACACCAGCGCCAACTGACCAATATAGGAAATATTGTTTCTTTACACCAGCGCCGACATCACTACAGCCACTGGTTTGTCGTGTTTAAGCAGAAACTAACAGAAGCTGGGCGGTCGGTCGTCTAGTGGTTAAGATCTTGTCACCAATACGAGAGGTCAGGTTCGAGTCCCACTCGGGACGAAGATTTTTTTTTCTTTCTCGTAGGCTACGTGGCACCGTTCATTCGGGCCGACCGTCGGGGGTTTTCTCCGGATACTGCGGCTTCCTTTCCGTCTGCTTTGGAAATGTTCAGGTCACAAAATTTGGAAATAAATGCAATTCTAAATTTCCGAAACTTGCTTAGCTGGCC
Organism: Batillaria attramentaria; assembly: GCA_018292915.2. Classification (NCBI taxonomy): domain Eukaryota; kingdom Metazoa; phylum Mollusca; class Gastropoda; family Batillariidae; genus Batillaria; species Batillaria attramentaria. The sequence goes on from JACVVK020000003.1 coordinate 313,477, forward strand.
TTTCGCAACACGTGATTGTTATGTGTACATATCCAGTGTATGAGAGAATGCGTGTCATTCACGTGAGTATGCGTGTTGGGATTATCAAAAATCAAATCAAATCAAATCAGATCATATCATATCAAAACATCCTTAATGTCCAGTCCTTTTAAAACCAGAAAATTTTCTTTTGGTGCCCGCTCTGCACAATATATCATCATCATCATCATCATCATCATATCAGTTAGTTAAGAACCAATCCTCAAACATGCATACTAACACACACACACACACACACACACACACACACACACACACACACACACACACACACACACACACACACACACACACACACACACACAATTGGTCATAAGATGACATAGTCTACCAAACAAAATATAATAGACACTAAATAATCTGACTAACTTTTCTTGCAGCCTTTATATTTGCGCACGTATCCAGGCTTACAGTAACAGTCATATCTTCCAATCTCGTTGATGCAGTTCTCGTTCCTCGTGCAGAGTGCTGTCCCTTCAGCGCACTCGTCCACATCTACATTGGAAAGAATGTCACGAAAGAAACCAGTGAGTTTCAATTATTGTATTGTTAAAAATACTGCATTTGCCTACTACCAAAACCGGAAAGAAACGAAAGTCAAGAAATTCCGCGATGTAAATGTGAATCATTTAAAGTCTTTCAGCAACAATTAATTTTCTTGATTCCTCATCACTAACACCCCCCCCCCCCTTTCCCATCACCACCAGTTGCTGCCCCAGCATCCACGGGAAAATAAGGTGGTATCAATGTTGGTATTAGTAATAATGCGTTTCTGGTGATTCCATACCGACACAGCGTCCCCATGTGTCCTTCCTGAAGCCCTGCCGACACCTACAGATGTACGATCCTGGAGTGTTGATGCAATCAGCATTGATCCCGCACAGAATCAAGGGAAACGTCCGACACTCATCATGATCTGAAGAACAAGACCAGGCAGTCAACCAGTTGGAAACGTACCAATTCAAAGAGCGAAAACTGGATATGAAAATCAAATGGAAACTAAACATACCAAAGCAGCCGCCGTAATCGTTGGGACGAAATCCGGCGGGACACTGCCTGTGGTAAGGTGGATGAGGCCTGGGATAACCCGCTGAGACAACCACGGTAGGAGTTTTTACACACACACACACACACACACACACACACACACACACACACACACACACACACACACACACACACACACACACACACACACACACACACATGGTGAGTTTACAGGTTTATAATTTCATACCACGGGTCTAACAGTATCATGAATTGCTCGCACGGTAGCATGTGCTTATGTGAAAGTGGCGCGAGGAGGAGAATTTCGCTTGAGAGACACACGTTAAGTGATGTGAAAAGTAAAAGTGACTGCAAGTAACTTGTTAACGACTCTTTTGATACTATAGAAAAACAACAACAACAACAACGACAACGATAACAAAGAAATCGACAAGCAAACGTGCATGGTGTCCTGCAGACACACCCAGCAATACTTGT
>JACVVK020000003.1:320000-322500 GCA_018292915.2 Batillaria attramentaria
TGGGTTTGGTAACCCTAGATGTGGTAGTGGTGGCTCCCCCGGTTGTTGTTACGATAGGTGGGGTAGTGGTAGCTCCCTCGGTAGTGGTTACGGCATGCGTGGGAGTGGCAGTAGCGGATGTAGTAACTCTAGGCTTTTTAGTGACATGTGCCCAGTGTGTGGTACCGCCAACTGACAAAGAGGAAAATAAATTTTTACTTTACGTCTTTCCGATAACTGGTAATTCGTGTATAAGGAAGAAAGGAAGTAAGAGAAGCACTATAGATCTGCCAGTTAGGAACAGATCCTCAAACATGCATAGGAACAAACTAACCAACAAACAACCACTTACTTACTCGTACAAGTAGACAACAAATGAATAGATAAAGAAATAGTTAAACTGACTTTTCTTGCATCCTTTCTTTTTGCGGATGTATCCAGCTTTGCAGTAACAGTCGTATCTTCCAATCATGTTGATGCAGTTCTCGTTCCTCGTGCAGAGTGATGTCCCCTCAGCGCACTCGTCCACATCTGCATTGGAAAGAATGTATCCAATGGGGCCATTGAGTTTCAACTGGATTGTTAAAAAACTGCATTTGACTATCAAAAATGTACGGCTAAAAATACTGCATGTGCCTATTATCAAATGCGGGAAGGAACAAAAGACAACACATTTCGCGATATCAAATGTGAATAATGTAAAAAAAAAAAAAAAAAAAAAGTCTTCCAGCAAAATTTAATTTTCTTGGTTTCTCAACAACAAATGTGAATAAAAGAACATTGATTTTGTTGATACCTCATCCAACAAACTACCCACTCCCGGTCCCCTGCTCTCCAGCTCACATCCCGTCTCCCCCCCCCCCCTCCCTTCCCCCCTCCCCTTCTCTAGTAGATAAAAATGTAATATGTGTTATGGGTATTGGTATTAGTAAAAAGTGCGTATCTGGCGAATCCTTACCGACACAGCGTCCCCATGTGTCCTTCCTGAAGCCCTGCCGACACCTACAGATGTAGGATCCTGGAGTGTTGATACAATCAGCATTGATCCCGCACAGGATCAAGGGAAACGTCCGACACTCATCATGATCTGAAGAACAAGACCAGGCAGTCAACCAGTTGGAAACGTACTAATTCAAAGAGCGAAAACTGGATATGAAAATCAAATGGAAACTAAACATACCAAAGCAGCCGCCGTAATCGTTGGGACGAAAGCCGGCGGGACACCGTCTGCGGTAATGTGGAGGAGGTCTGAGGTAACCTGAAGCAATCAAAGCGGGAGTTTACACACACACACACACACACACACACACACACACACACAGGTTTGTAATTTCACACCACGGACCCGAAGTCATCATTAATTACTCACACCTTAGCATGTGCGTATAAGAAGTTGGAGCGGTGTGAGGGTGGCGTGGGAGGAGGTTTATTCTGAGACACACCTTAAGTGTTGTTAGAAGTGAAAATACTGCCAGTAACCTTTTTACCATACTACTATAGAAAAACAGCAACAACAAGAAATCGACGTGCAAGTGTGCATGGTGTTCAGCAGACACACCCAACAATACTTGTCCTGTACACAATGATTGTAACCAGAGCAGTTCTTCTCTATCCCCCAGGGATAAACGTAAAACTCGAGGTTAATTTAACCCACGGCTACGGGCCTAATCCAGACTAGGACAAATAAAACCCAAAAACAAAATTAAATTTAAAAAATGGAAGCGAGGAAAGATAGACAAAAACCCTTCTATAACGGCACAGGCACCTTTCTGGAATGGACCTGCTTCCTGATTTAAAACAAAAAACAACAGAAAATTTAACCTTAGAGCAAGTTTAGTTCGAGGTTAGACTCTAACCCAGGGCTAAACACCCCAACCCCGACTTTTACATGCTGGCCCAGTACCCTAAACATAATCATGCAGTCCTCCAAATCCTCCCACGTTTCAAGTGCTTTAGTATACACTGCAAAGAGACACCAAATGTCACGTGGTGGAAAAGGACGCTAAACTCCCAAATACCCACCCACTCTCTAATGGCTTCCCCTAATTTTGAACTTTCAAAAGATAAGAACAGATGGCCAGACCAAAGGTTTCTGATAAATACTTTACATCGTTGTACAGCCTACCTTCACAACATATTATCCAGACGACAACAAGGGAAGCAACCTGCAGCAGCCTGGCCATGGTCAGGTCAGCAAATCAGCGGTTGCTGGAAAAAATCTCCGGCGACAGTGTAGAGAAACAACACACAATTACATGTCTATCGCTACACGCAGATTAGCATCGAAAACTGTAAACCGTTGTGTCGTGCAAATGAGGCTTTGGGTTTTGACATGAAGTAGTGAGATATAACCGCATTTGAACAGACCATTTCTTTTAGAAAGTTTGGTAAAAACAGAAAAAAAAAGTTTGGTAAAATATGTGACAAGATGTTGATCAACAATTATTGCGTTCATAAATATCCGTTACAGCATCCGTGCTCGTTGTATGTTTTTTTCTGTAAATTACACAATATACGCAGC
>JACVVK020000003.1:327500-357500 GCA_018292915.2 Batillaria attramentaria
ATAGATATTGATGGACGTGGCCATGCATGGTCGTTGATAGAGGACTTGAAGGACAAAGTTTAGTCCTCTTTGTTTCTTTGTTTGTGTAAATAGACATTGATGGACGTGGCCATGCATGGACTTTGATAGAGGACTTGAAGGACAAAGTTTAGTCGTCTGTTTTTCTTTGTTTGTGTAAATAGATATTGATGGACGTGGCCATGCATGGTCGTTGATAGAGGACTTGAAGGACAAAGTTTAGTCCTCTTTGTTTCTTTGTTTGTGTAAATAGACAGTGATGGACATGGCCATGGACTTTGATAGAGGGCTTGAAGGAACCGCGGTGTATCAGCTGGATCCCCAAACTGGCCAGAGGACGGAAACAGCAAGAACCGTCATTAACAATGGAAAGGTAGGCCAGGCTTTGCAGTACTTTTCTTACACTCTCAGTATAGTAATGCTGCATAGAAAATGGGTGGATGAATGGAATTCATGAATGGAAAGAACGCTACAGCGAGTTGAAACACAACATGATAGATATGGAAGTACTAGACAAAACAACGTCTAAATTTAAATTTGCATGTAAATGGTTTCCATATCGACTGCTACTACAATAGTGCTACTACAATACTACTGTATGACCTGCTTCATTCAAGTTTGATGGACTTGATTTTTTTTTTTCTGCTTTTGCATAGGCCTAGCGCCTATCATTAGTTTTATGTCCGTCATAATTTTGCGCGTCTTCTGTTTTGATACACTAGCACACAAGCTTCACAATATTACCCAACGGCCAGTGCATTCCTCAGCAGCTGACCCAGCACTTCCCAGGTCCCCGCGAGCGATGCTTTCCAGGTATTTGAAAGCATAAGATGTGTGTCATACACTGTGTCTGAAGAAAATATTCAGCAGGGCATCAATCTCTCTCTCTCTCTATCTCTCTCTCTCACACACACACACACACACACACACACACACACACACACACACACACACACGGACGTATCAGTGGTGTCTGTCTTTTGAATAAGGGGTTTGGTGGGTGACCGGGTTTGGGATGGGTAAACGTCAACGTTTCAACAGTCGCTTAAAACAATGCTCATTTAAACCATAGAAAGGACAATATAAAGGAATATCTGTTTGTCTTCTCACGTCTTCACACCATCTTCACTCTCGCAATCGGTAATAGTCGCAATTTTGTTTCATGCGACTATTTCCCTATTTTCTTTCATTTGACCTCTAGTTCAGTTAATATCCGGGCCCGCATGTAAAACTCGAGGTCAGTTTAACCCACGGCTACGGGCCTAACCCAGACTAGGACAAAAGAAACCCAAAAACAAAATTAAATAGAAAAAGGAAGTGAAGAAAGGAAGAAAAAAAGCAGCCTTCTATAACGGCTTAGGCACCCTGGTGGAATGGACCCACATCCTAATAAAAATAAAAGCAACAGAAAATTTAACCCTAGAGCTAGTTTAGTTCCAGGTTAGACTTTAAACCGGGGCTAAAATCCCTAACCTCGACTTTTACATGCGGGCCCAGAACTTCTACTGCTAGTATCATTGGCCCTCGGGAGGTTTCGGTCACAATTTCGCATTTTACAGGAATTTTGTTAACACCGACAAATTGAGTGTTGGGTTTTCTCAAGCAATGCTTGTTGTTCTTGCTGTTGTTGCTGCTGCTGCTGCTGCTGCTGCTGCTGCTGTTGGTGATATTAAGGTTGTTAGCACACAATTTATTCCCCGTGCACAGCTACCGCAGAGTATGCGGGATCGAGCAACTTGGGCGACCCACACTCTCTTCCGTATGAAATGTGGCGAATGGACGCACCAAACATGACCGTCACCATGTACATCTCATCACAGGGCTGTGTGCCCCTCCTGGAGGGTTTCAAGGGCATCTGGCCTCCTATAACAAGTAAGTTACTGTTGTATTTTTCTCCTGCTATGTCGCTCTCTCGGTGCACTCGCAGAGAAGACACGGGATACAACAGGATACTTTATTAACAGAAGATGCGTGGAGAACAAACTCATGAAAGAAGAAGAACCCAGAACGCTGTGCAGGGATGCTTATATACTAAACAGGTCAGATCTAGAACATTCCTCAACTTACTGGCAAGTACGGAATCTTTCCAAGGTCACGTAATCTACTGACGTTACTGCACCAGCATAATATGGGATGGTCGAGAAATTTCCATCGAAATGCAGTGGCTTTTCGCGATCTCTACAACAGTTACGGTGGTGTTGCCGTGTGTTTTCTATATAGTATCTGTACATCTAATAGTAGTTGTTCAAAAACAAAAGTGTAAACATAAAATAAGAAATAAAAATCGAAAAAATGGGAAGATGATGATGGAAGGGTTAAAAAAAACCGAGCCTAACCTTCCAAAACGGTTCAGTTTGGACTCTCTTAATGATTCCATAAAAAGTTACGGTGTGTGTGTGAGAGAGAAAGAGGGGGGGGGGGGTGTTTGGAAGAAGTCGACTTCATTTTTGTGAGATGGCGAATAGAAAGTGCCCCATTCCCCCCCCCCCCAACACACACACACACACACACACACACACACACACACACACACACACACACACACACACAGAGCCAACAACTTCTTTCTTTCTTTCTTTCTTTCTTTCTTTTTCTTTTGTTTCAAATTCAAATCTTTGACCCTGTTGTAGAAGACCGGCTTGTCCAATGAAGAATATAAAGTATAAAATAGAGTATTTCGAGCATACAGGCACACTCACTCACCCACAACGTAAGATCGTTTAGCATTGCAAAGATGAAATTAGCCCGTTTAATGGAAATAAAAACGTACACGTGAAAGTTTATGACTGTCATGTCTATCTTGTATATTAAAAAATGTGGGGATTTTTTTTTTAAATAATAATTATTCTTCGCCTACGCACAGCTCCTTTTGAACAAACTACCATATGGACAGACTTCACGCCAGAAGTCAGGGACCACACTCTCTTCTACATTCCCTCCGACTGCGTCACCTCGAGCATGGTCGGGTAATAATGGGCGTGGCACTACATGCCGGCTGTCAATCTGCCATCATGATGCGGGAAAACACGCGAGTCAGCTGTAGATTCGTGCACCAAATAAGGCGTCTTGGATGCCTTGCACTTGTACGCCTAGCGTGCCTTCGTTTTATGATTAAAGCCTAATATTCTATATTTCATGTGTTTGTGTGGTTTGGATTTCTTATTTATTGTTTTTTGGTTTTTTTTTTGGTTTTTGTTGTTGTTTTTTGTTTTTGTTTTGTTTTTGTTTTTGTTTTTGTTTTTTTTTTTTTGGGGGGGTGTGGTATGTGTATTTTGTTGTCCTTGTTATTGGTTGTTGTTAGGTGTTGTCGGTTGATGTGTGTGTGTGTGTGTGTGTGTGTGTGTGTGTGTGTGTGTGTGTGTGTGTGTGTGTGTGTGTGTGTGTGTGTGTGCGTGTGTTGGTTTTTTTTTTTTTTTTTTAAGTTCTGTACCAAATAAATGACCATCCACTACAGATCAAACACTACAAGCGCATAAAGCAAACGAAACAGATAAGAATGACCTTTTACGTCAAACAAAGATATCCTTAACTGAAAGGGCACAAAATACGTCACGAACTGTCCCAAGCGGATGATACAAGTTTTACATGTAATTTAGACAATACTGATACCGTGGTTGGTTTGTGTAAGTCCTGCTACACGTACTAAGGATTGTGTGTGTGTGTGTGTGTGTGCGTGCGTGTGTGCGTGCGCGCGCGCGCGCGCGTGCATGATGTGTGTGTGTGCGCGCGCGTGGTGCGTGCGTGCGTGCGTAGTGGTGGAATGGGATGTTCCTTCTGGGCGAGTGCTGGTTGGTTAGTTGAAAAAAAATGGACGACGAAAATCTAAGTATGGTCGAGTAACCAGAACCTAACTTTTCGTTTCAGTTTTATTTGCTTTAAGGAGACAATCCATTGATCAAGCCTAATAACAAACAGCATTTTCGTTCGAGTGCACTGATACAAAAAGACACTCATATAATGTAGACTAAATCTTCAAACTAGAACAGCGTCAACAACCCATCCTATCAACATGCGACACATTCCCAAGACGAGGGGTCACTGTTTAATTTTTTTTTTTTTTAAACACACACACAATCGGAATCTAGTTCACGACGACCTACCTGCCCAGCAGACAGATGCAAGCTTTTGTAAGGGAACAAAAGGAGACAATTTGCCAACATGTTGTTCGGTGTGATCTTCATAGCTTTTGTTTTTGAGTCAGTTGTGTGCCAGTCACAGAAAACGCCATGTTGTATGCCCGAGAGGTTCCAAGCTACACTGACTGACGCGAGGACCGTTTCGGCTGATGTCATTGTAAGAATGTCGTTAGACGAAACTCGTCATGATCTCTCTCTCTCTCTCTCTCTCTCTCTCTCTCTCTCTCTCTCTTCTTCACACACACACACACACATGCGCGCGCGCATACACGTTTCAATTATTTATCTTGTTTTCTGGTCGTATTGTTACCAAATGATAAGCAGAAGCACTTTTAGTCTTACCTGGGTTGTCCAATGTTCTTTTTGGTCATCCACAAAATTATTGCCAAAACCTGAGCCATGGAAACACTTCGCATTAAATTGGGAACAAGTAACAGTGCATCCTTTTCAAGAGATGTGGGCGAAGGACACAAATACACAAGGCCTCAAAATGCCTTTATATTCCCTATTAGCCTCAGGCGTCATAGTCATCCATAAAAAGGCTTTGATCTAGTAACAATTACTACCGTGAACAGACCATTCAAAGGCACGCACCTGACAGGGGTTTAAAAAATGTGAATGTCTCCTTTCCGCTCATGCCTCACTGAAGTAATGCAGTTCTACATTTTCTTTAGGTCAGAGAGGCAGTTCACACAAATCCTCTTGCCTCACTTGTGTCCCACCTCTGTACAGAAAGTCCCAGCTTCACTGGCACCTTGCCTTTCTTTGTGACCGCCTGCCATGCACCTTGACCTACAAAAATCACGAAAATCACGCTTTTTCATGGCAACAAAAATCACTACAGACTAGCATACTTGCCAAACACGGTACCTCAAATAAACACCAAACATGAGCCCACGGTCAATTTGTGTCCTTGACCTGTGCTTCTGGTTCTTCGTTCGTTTATTGGGTGGATAGATGATTTGATCAATGGACGGATGATTTGGTTGATTGATTGTTAATAGACGATGATTGAACTGGCCGTTGACTACGCACAAGGGTTGGAAGGAAGTCTTGTGTATGAGCTGAACCCCAGGACTGGCATAAAACAGGAGAGTTACAGAGTTATTTTTGACGTCCCAAAGGTATCGAAGAGCATACACCAGTATATCTCACATTGTACAGAACACTTGCAAAAGATACATTTAATCAGCATGTCCTAATGAGACGGTTCACAGGGTGATTTCAACAGGAGACAAATAGGGATGACCACCTTATTTAGTCACTTTTTTATTTTAACAATTAACAAACGTTCGAAATACTGTCTATGAATCCTGTCTGCTGCAACAAACAAATTTGAGAGAAAGAGAGCGACAGAGATAGACAGAGACAGGGACAGACAGAGACAGACAGAGAGAGACAGAGACGAAAGACGCACGACAGACGAAAGACGACAGACGACAGACGGACGGATAGAGATACATATCTATATATCTACTAGTGTGCGCATGCTTCTCGCTGAAAACACACTCCATGTACGTACCTAGTCCTGTATTTCAGAATAAATGCGTGGTCACTTCAAAATCTTAGAAGTTGGCAATGAGGATGATGTGTGGTTACCAACACTTACTTTCTTGTTCCAGTTACTTTATGTGTGCTTCGCTATTTCTCTTTTTAAAAGAAAAGGGGAAACAAACTTCCTCAAAGTACAAGTGATATATTCACAGTGAAGTGTTAAGTCATTTCAAATACACTCTTTCCAAAATCAGTGGTCATTCTCTATGTCACGCAGCACTCTGTGTTCACTATTGTGCCTAACGGCACATGCTGGCGTATCCCTTACGAAGTACACTTTCCCAGCGCCCGCGACCGATGTCTGCCAGGTAATGAATTTCACACTGTTGCATAGTTTTCAGTGACGACTAGGAACTTGGCGTACACAAGGGCGTTGACTGGTTTAGTCTCATTTGAGCAAAAATCGTGCATTTGCAGTGGGGGGTATGCTGTGCAGAAAAGGTGGCTGTTGCGCGGACTGGGGATACTATGGTACGCTGTGAAGCTTTTGAGGAAACGCCGTACTTCTAGTTTGTCAGATACAAGACTAAATAGCAAGTCAGAGGGTGTTTTGCATGCGTATGCCCGCTGCACAGCGTATCACCGTTCATACACCCTGACAACCGCAGTTCTCTTCCACACAGCCTCCGCCCAGTACATATCTGGAGGCAACATGGGCTCTTTACAGGCACTACCGTGGGACGGCTGGCGGGTGAACCTGGGCAATATCACGGTCACCATGGCCTTCGCTGAGCAGGGATGTGTGCCGGTTCTGGAGGGACTGAAAATCACTGGTGGTCCGAGTGAGTAATTGTAGAATTATATTACTGTGTCTATCAATCAGAATCAGAATCAGAATTGTTTATTGGTAGGCCTTAGACCCATTCAAAGTTGAGAGTGACATCCAGACTTTCTTACACACATCAATACATGTACAAAAAGTAACCAAAATGCAAAAATAAAGTATATCAACTCAGCTGAGCAGCTGTTGTCTTATAATAGAATGTTAGGTTCTTAACTGTATAATAGTAACTTGAGGCCATTAACAAAGTAAGTCCAAAGCTGCTTGGATGGTTCCAGTATTTTCTAGGGATAAACCGGGTACGCCGGTATGTCAGAAAGACTGGGACAGTAGAAAATAAAATGTAGCTCGTCCTCAATACCAGTCTGACACAGTGGACTTAATTTACTCCGGGGTTCAGCTTCAGCATAACGCAGATTATGAACTTTTATCAAAGAGCTGTTCAAAGTAACTCCATACTTATTTGTGTGTCAGTCACATCGAGGTCTAAGACCACCTTGTCGGATCTCTTAGTAGGCTGTGCGACTGACCTTCATAAAGCCTCAAGTTTTACAAACCGTGAAAGATTGAACCACTTTGCCTTATCGTATTAGCAGACAGGCTGTCTGTCTATCTGTCTCTTTCTCCCATATTAGTTGTTCGCATCTCATACACTTGTTTGTTAGAAATGGTCTTCATTTTTCATTAAGTTTGCCTTGTCATTTTCTTGTTATGTTCTTCTGCAGCAGGTTTTGCAAGCTTCATTTTTACCTTTTTGTTTTCCTTTTTTTTAAAGGGGGTGGGGGTGGGGTGGGGGTAGGGTGGGGTTTTTTTTTTGTTTGTTTGTTTGTTTTTTGGGTTTGTTGTTGTTGTTGTTGTTGTTTGGGGGGGATGTTGGGGTTTTTTATGTCTTAGCAGTGTTTTCTTTAGCGCGGTTTCCCGTTCTTAGCAGTTTACTGTTTGCTGCAGCAACGACAAGTTATAAGATAGGCACTTGTGCTTCACGCTTTCATCCTTTTAAAATAAGTATCATTCATTCATTCATTCATTCATTCTCTCTCTCTCTCTCTCTCTCTCTCTCTCTCTCTCTCTCTGCGCCCGCTCATGAATGCCCATGATAAACGCTTCAATCATACAAAAAGCTCTACACAAGCGATAAAAAAACACAGAATAGACGAAATGTGTTTATTTCATGGACGAAAATAAACAAAATTTTCCCTTGTCCACAGAACCGTTTGAACAAACTACCTTCTGGTCAAACTTCAGACATGAAATCTCGGACCACAGTCTCTTCTACGTTCCTTCTTCCTGCGTTCCGTCGGATTCGCAAATAGTCGTCGGGTGATAGATAATGATTAATGTGGTACTTCAAGCCAACACCGTTGCGACTCTATTTCAACTAAGGCGCTGTTCATGTGTGAGCTGTGGGTGTCTTTCGGTTATGATTAAACCCAGACTGAGTCATGCATTCTGTATTCTTCTTAAATTTTGTTGTTGTTGTTGCTGTTATGTATTTGTTTGTTTATGTGTTTGTTTAGGGGTTTTTGTTTGTTCTCTTTTGTTTCTTTTACTTTGGCCCCCTTTTCTTGTTGCTGTTCTCTCTCTTTTTCTTTTTCTTTTTTTTTTTGAGGGGGGGGGGAGGAGGGGGCGGCAGCGGGGGAGGAGGGGGAGGGGTAGGGGGGCTGGTGTCTTTACCCTTGCAATGTCCATTGGTTTCTATAGTTTTACTTTTGAAGGCGTGGGTAGGTTGGGGAGTCTATCGTACGTCAACAACCATGTTTCTTCGGTTGCTGTAGACTGCGGACATATATATATATATATATATATATATATATATATATATATATATATATATATATATATATATATATATATATATATATAGGGGAAGTAAGTAAAGCTGAGAGCGCTCCCTAGATCTAGGAGGTGTGTGCTTTGTATGCCATTGGACAAGTCCGCCTTGCCCTATATTGGCTACAATATATATATATGTAGAGAGGGTTTTCACAATAAGGTGCCCCCCGATTAAGGTAAATACACCACACGAGTTTGTTGATTTCGACCGAAATACTGCGAGTTTTAAGTGTGTGTGTGTGTGTGTGTGTGTGTGTGTGTGTGTGTGTGTGTGTGTGTGTGTGTAGTGGTGGTGGTGGTGGAATGGGATGGGTTTTGGGCGAGTTTTGGTTGATAAGTCGGAAAAAGTCAGTGATGAAAGTCTAAGTACGGTCGAGTAACCAGGACCTGACTTTTCTTCTTCTTTTTTTTTTATTTGACATAAGGAGACATTGTCTCGATCAAGCCTAGTAACAAACAGTACTTTCGTTCGAGTGCACTGATACAAAAAAGACACCCATACAATGTGGACTGAACATTGAAAGTAGAACAGCGCCAACAGCCCATCCTATCAACATGTGACACATTCCCAAGACGAGGGGTCACTTTTTAATCACAAAAACACAATCGAAATATATTCCACGACGACCGACCTGCGCAGCAGACAGCTGCAAGCTTTTGTAAGGGAAGAAAAGGAGACAATTTGCCAACATGTTGTTCGGTGTGATCGTCATAGCTTTTCTTTTTCAGTCAGTTGTGTGCCAGTCACAGAAAACGCCATGTTGTATGCCCGAGAGGTTCCAAGCTACACTGACTGATGCGAGGACCGTTTCGGCTGATGTCATCGTAAGAATTGCGTTAGACTAAACTTGTCATGATCTCTCTCTCTCTCTCTCTCTCTCTCTCTCTCTCTCTCTCTCTCTCTCTCTCTCGCACGCACACACACACACACACACACACACACACACACACACACACACACACACACACACACACACACACACACACGCTTTCTTGATCTTGTTTTCTGGTCGTGTTGTTATCGGATTATACGCCCCCCCCCCCCCCAAAAAAAAAAAAAAAAAACTTTTCTGGGGTAGTCCAGTTGTTCGTTTTAAGCATCCACATAATTATTGCGAACACTGAACCGTTGAGACGCTTGGTATTAACCTGGAGTCAAGTAACAGCCCAGCCTTTTCAAGATATGTGCTTGTTGGTTCTTTATTAGGTGGATGGATGACTTGATGCATTGATTGTTAACAGGTAATGTTTGAACTGGCCATTGACTATGCACAAGGGTTGGAAGGAAGTGCTGTGTATGAGCTGAACCCCAGGACTGGCATAAAACAGGAAACGTACAGAATTGTTTTTGACGTCCCAAAGGTATCGAAGGGCATACACCAGTATATCTCACATTGTGCAGAACACTTGCAAAAGTTGCATTTACTCAGCATGTCCTAATGAGACGTTTCACAGGGTGATTTCAACAGGAGACAAAATAGGGATGAACTGACACTTTATTTAGTCACTTTTTTATTCAGTTAACAAACTTTCGAAGTACTGGCAACCTGTCTGTGGATCCTGCCTGCTGTAACAAACAAATGTGAGACAGGTAGAGAGAGAGAGAGAGAGAGGGAGGGAGAGAGAGAATGAGAGAGAGAGAGGGTGGGTGGGTGTTTGGGAGTTTAACGTCCTTTTCCACCACGGGTTGATATCAAAGACGGGGCAACGAGAAAAAGGCCAGCACAAATATTTGCCCAGCCGGGATTCCAACTCACCACCGGAGGAGAGAGAGAGAGAGAGAGAGAGACAGAGAGAGAGAGACAGAGAGAGAGAGACAGACAGACAGACAGACAGGCAGGCAGGCAGACAGGCAGGCAGGCAGGCAGGCAGACAGACAGACAGACAGACAGACGGATGGACGGACAAACATACATATCTGTGTATCTATGCGCATGCTTCCCGCTGAAGACACACTACGTACGTAGTCCTGTAGTTCAGAATATGATCACGTCAAATCTTAGAAGTTGTCGGTGAGGATGATGCCATTGTGGTTGACAACAGCTGCTTTCTTTCACCAGTTACTTTATCTGTGCTTCCCTATTTCTCTTTTTTAAAAGAAAGGAAAAAACGTCCTCTACGTACAATTCATATATCTACAGTGAAGTGTTTAGTCATTCCAAAGACACTATTTCCAGCGTCAATGGTCATTCTCTGTGTCACACAGCACTCTGTGTTCACCATGGCACCTAACGGCACTTGCTGGCGTACGCCTTACGAAGTACAATTTCCCAGCGCCCGCGAACGATGTCTGCCAGGTAATGAATTTCACACTGTTGCATAGTTTTGACGACGAGAAACGTGGGGGCACGTACACTGACACGGGCGTGAATGAAAATGGGCGGGCCTTTAGTCGAGGCTCTTTTTCAGCAAAACTCGTGCATTTAAGCAGGGGATACGCTGTGCAGAAAAGCCGGGTAGCTGCTGCGCGGATTGGGAATACGCTGTGAAACTTTTGGGAATACGCCGTACTTCTAGTTTGTCAGATACAAGCCTAAACAGCACGCTAGTGGGTGTTTTGTATGCGTATCCCCGCTGCGCAGCGTATCACTGTTCATACACCCTGACAACCGCTATTCTCTCTCACACAGCCTCCGCCCAGTACATATCTGGAGGCAACATGGGGTCTATACAGGCACTACCATGGGACAGCTGGCGGGTGAACCTGGGCAATATCACGGTCACCATGGCCTTCGGCGCGCAGGGATGTGTGCCAGTAGTGGAGGGACTGAAAATCACTGGTGGTCCAAGTGAGTAATTGTAGAATTGTATGACTGTGTCTATCCAAGGGCGGTCTAAAGTAATTCCAGAATTATATGTGTGTGTGTCAGTCACATTGAGGTCTAAAACCACCTGGTCGGTACCTCCAAGTAGGTTGTGTGAAAAGCCTCGTGGTTTACAAATCGTGAAGGCACCTGGTCTTATCGTAGTAGTACTTTTAAAGCTCTGTCTGATTGTATGGCTATCTGCCTGTCTCTCCTTCCCTATTTTTGTTGTTCTCTGTTCATAAACTTTTTTGTTAGAAATGGTCTTCACTGATTTTTCATTAAATTTTCCTTGTCATTTTTGTTGTTGTTGTTGTTGTTGTTGTTGTTGCTACATGTTTTGTGAGTTTCAGTGTAAACGTGATTCTTTCTCTTCTTTTCTTTTCTTTTTTCTTGTTTTCCTTTTTTTTTTTTTTTTTCGTTTAAGGAGGTGGGGATGAGAATGTTGGTTGGTTTTTTTTTTTCTTTACGTTTTAGTGGCGTTCTGTTTTAGCACCGTTGGCAATTCTTAGCAGTTTACATTTTTTTTTTTCTGTGGCAGGGACAAGTCAGTTGTAAGATAAGCACTTGTGCTTAACGCTTATTTCCTTGTAAAACAACTCTCTCTCTCTCTCTCTCTCTCTCTCTCTCTCTCTCTCTCTCTCTCTCTCTCTCTCTCTCTCTGTCTGTGCACCCGCCCATGAATGCCCATGATAAACGCTTCAGTCAAAAAAACAAAAAGTTCTACACCAGCGACTAAAAACACATAATAGAAGAAACATGTTTATTCCATGTGAAATTAAACAATTTTTCCCTGTCTGCAGCTCCGTATGAACAAACTACCTTCTGGTCAAACTTCAGACATGAAATCACGGACCACAGCCTCTTCTACGTTCCTTCTTCCTGCGTTCCGTCGGATTCGCAAATAGTCGTCGGACGCTAGATAATGGATATGGTTCTTCAAGCCAACACCGTTGCGACTCTCCTTTTAACTACGGCACTGTTCATGTGTGAGCTATGGGTGTCTTTCGATTATGATTAAACCCAGTCATGCATTCTGTATTTTTCTTAAATTTTGCTGTTGTAATATAATTTATCTGTTTGTTGGTTTTGTGTTTGTTTCTTTGGCTTCTTCCCAAGCTGGGGGGGGGGGGGGGGGGGGGAGCCGGGGTGGTCGAATGGTAGAGCGTTGGACTTCTAATGCTCGGGTCGTGAGTTCGATCCCGGCTGGGGCCAAATATTTGTGCTGGCTTTTTCATCGTTGCCCCGTCTTTTATATCACCCTATGTGGTGGAAAAGGACGTTAAACCCCCAAACACCCACCCACCCCACCCTCCCAAGCTGGGGCCACATATCTGTGCTGGCCTTTTTCTCGTCGCCCCGTCGTTTTTGATATCACCCATACCAGGTGGAAAAGCATGCAAAACTCCTAACCACCCACCCACCCTCCTTCAGCTTCTCTCTTTTCTGTCTTTCTTTCTTTTCTCCTGACAACAGTTTATTACCCTAACAGATGACACGTGCTATGCTGAAAACCATGAACATCTCTGTGGGGACCTCAGTCGAGGCGGCCTTGAAAACGACACGTAGCTCTTTCTATGATGGCACGGATATTCGTCTGGTAACATTCTGGAACAAAACTTTCAACTGCTGAGTCAGGTTCCCACCTTCTGTATGCACTGTGCGGGCGGAGGGGGGGGGGGGGGTGGCATACGGGTTGGTGTCTTTACTTTCGCAATGTCCATTGTTTTCTACAGTTTTACTTTTTAAGGCGTGGTAGTCTGTCGTACGCCAACAAGCATGTTCCTTCGGTTGCTGTAGACTGAGGATATATTAATAGCAGCAAATCTGCACAGCAACTGAAGTCACGGTATTGACCTTTCATTCAGACAACTACGCAGCGGTATGAAACGTAACTCTTCCCTTGCACTGCGCTCATGAGTTGTCGGATTATGTCCCCTGCGAGGAGCTGTACAATAGTTCGTTGTGATACATGTACGAATGAATGCAGAAAGACAAGATGTCGTTAGGGAAACGACTTCTATGCCAGCTCCGACCTGCATCAGAAAACATCCGACAAACACAGCGATATGAGAAGAATGCGTTGAAACTATCTCCGTTGGTGAAGAGGGCGAGCCCGACAACCCCCCCCCCCCCCGCCCACTACACGATAAGACTTGTTTATATGTTCTTTTTGTTGTTTATTTACTCTGTTGTTTACAAACAAAATGACACAATCTTTTTTTCCCAACATAGTCACAACCTTTATTGACAAAGTCATGCAATTTCAAAGATGAGACTTAAAAATTGACTGAGATACACTCATTTGAATGGAAGGATGGGTGATTTTTTACTTACGGGGTATGGCGAAGGTTAAAAAGAGCAAGCCACTGCGCACCAGTAGGAGCCACATCAAGCCACTATTACGCAAGGCCGGCGTGGACCTTCCCCGCTATAGGCCCGAGACTAATGCAGATTGCATAATAGTGACCAAAAGATTTCAAGTAAAATTGAGATTTTTGCATGGGTTTTTCAGACAATGACACGTGTCTGCCTGGCTGTCACGCTTCCTTCTGTTAAGGTTAACTAAAGTGGAAGATAGCTTGTAGGTGAGGTTCTCACTTGTTCTCAGTCACCGCAAACGCCGCACGGCAGTCGTAGTCTTTATTCACACCTCGACAATACATCATCATTAAGAGTTATTGCAGGACAGGTGTTTCTACATGGACAAGTACTGAGTGTTGATAAAGCTGAAGGTGGTAGGCCCTATTATTTGCCGACAGCAAGGCCCATGCACGAAACATGTGTATCAAACACACTTAGGTCCGGGATGTCGGGCGTGAAGGCTGTGTACAGGTAAGTGCCTTCATACACTGTTCCTGTAGACAGACACACACATCATCTTCATAATAATAATAATGAGTATTGTATAGGCGCTTTATCCAATTTCATGAATCGAGCGCCGCGAACTAAACCCAACACGCACGCTCACGTGAATCATACGCATTCTCTCACACACTGGACATAAACACATCACAGTCACGTGGTGGGAAGGGTCAGCTCAGCTATTTAAATTTCGGAATTTAGAATTACATTTTTTTTTTAATTTGGTGGACTGAACATTTCCAAAGCAGAGGGGCAGGAAGCCGGAGTACCCGGAGAGAACCCCCGACGATCGGCCTGAATGTACGGTGCCACATACGAGAAGGAAAAATTCTTTGCCACTAGTGGGACTCGAACCCCTGACCTCTCGCATTGGTGACAAGTCTCTTAACCACCAGACCACCGACACACACGCACACGCGCGCGCGCGCACACACACACACACACACACACACACACACACACACACACACACACACACACACACGCACGCACGCACGCACGCACGCACACACACACACACACCATAATGAAGATGATCATGATGGTGTTGCCGGACACTGTCAGTAAAACAATGAAACGTAACTCTGCCTGTGCACTGCACTCGTGAGTTTTCGGATTATGTCCCATGCTGACGCTGAAGGGAGGGACCACGACCACTCTCTGGGGCACAGAGTCTTTCAGTGGAAAGTACCTCTGTGCACGGTGGGGAAATGGCGCTCACTGCGCTACCGTGACGGGCCTAAATTGTCTCGGTGCTCTCAAACACAAGGTCGCGCACTATGTCATCCTTGACCAGCTTTGAACCCAGAGGGATCCTCAGTGGCGCAAGTGATGGCAGGCTGTCTTCAGAGTGAAAGTAGGCGTGTTTCTGAATCAGAGACATACATAACATGTCTCTGTCTGAATGGACAGATCTATTATTACATTCAGTCCTAGAGCACGGGTGTGTATGCTTTTGTAATCGTCTCTTATTCCACCACAAGGCAGGTACGTGATCGTCTGCACTGTGCAATAATACTTGCCTGTAGAGTGCAACACCCTTGCCTGTCAGAGTGCAACCCCCTTGCCGTTTACTCACATCCTGTTGGATCAGTGTACCACGTAAACAGTGCCATCAAAGCGCAACAATAATTGTCCGCTGGCAAAGATTTTGCCCAAACGAAAAGTGGTCGGATATTCAAGACTTCGTTTCAAATCGAATCATATGACACACAAGTCTCTGTTTTTCTAAAAAAAAATTCGCCATTTTTGAAAATGGCGCTGGGTGTAAGCAGTCACATTTTCACGCCCCGCCGAAAAGGGACTGCACTCTGGAGTCTAGACCACGACATCAAAGACTGACGTCCCTTTCCACCACGTAAGGCTGATACCAAAGAACGAGGCAACGAGAAAAAGGCCAATACAAATATTTGCCCTAAGCTGGGATGCGAACTCAAGACCCGAACACTGAAAGTACAAAGCTCTACCATTCGGCTATCCCGGCTCCCCCCTATAGTAGTAGTAGTAGTAGTAGTAGTTTCGCACCTAAGCTAGGAGTAAACACATGAACCCCCTCCACGACGGGCACACAGGAGTTACTGGTGAAAGCCTCGGTCATGTTGTACATTATGGATCCGTCGGCTGCGGAGACAGTGTATCTCCAACCGTCGTATGGCAGGCCGTTCATCGGACCCAAAGTACGTTGAGCCGAGGTAAGTGTCATCGTCTATATGGAGAAACAGACCAGGTCTTTGCAGATTGCAGATTAAACATGTTTTTGGGTTGTTGTTTTTTTTTTTTTAAATAGATCGAATAAATGTGAAAACTGTGCACAAAATACGAATGCAATTTTTTTTCCATGCGCAAAATGCACAAAAACAGTAAATTGTCTTCATATTTCTACCGAAGTTTTAAATCTTTTTTAACGTAGGCTTTTCACCAATTACCCATTACCACAACGGAAACTGGTATTTTGGTACGTCTTCGTTTTCTGCCAGTTCTGTGAAAAATAACAAGGCCCCATTAACGTGGTTGAGCTGGATGCATTTTATTGTACAGAAAACAGATTGTTCGTGCACGCATCGTAAAACACGCCAAAGAAACTCTGTTACAAATACCTGGTACACATTTCTTGGCAGGCAATGACGGCTGGTTTACTGGGTGACGACTGCACGTTGTCGGGTCGGACGTTTGGAAGACGTACATCACATCCTGAAATTGCACATTTTGGGATTAAAATTGTTGTTGAATTTTGAAAAAAAAAAAAAAAAAAAAACTTTCACCGTTCCATCATCAACATCGGCATCCTCACCGTCGTCGTCGTCGTCATCATCATCATCATCATCATCATCATCATCATCATCATCGTCGTCGTCGTCGTCGTCATCATCATCATCATCATCATATCTCTCTCTCTCTCTCTCTCTCTCTCTCTCTCTCTCTCTCTCTCTCTCTCTCTCTCTCTCTCTTAGTGTAGTAACGGCAAGTTTGAAAATGGTCTTTGTATGCCTATAACTTCTTCCGTTGTAAAATAAAGGATCGTTGTTATCAGTCTCTCTCTCTCTCTCTCTCTCTCTCTCTCTCTCTCTCTCTCTCTCTCTCTCTCTCTCTCTCACACACACACACACACACACACACACACACACACACACACACACACACACACACACACACACGCACGCACGCACTCACGCACGCACGCAAAGCCAACAAATAACATTTACCTTGGAATAGTCAATAACTGTTCTTTGGAGTTCTTTACTTTCATGAGTCACCGGGTTGTATGTGTAGCTTATGGACGAAGAAATTTGACGATCGAAATCATAGGCCACATCAATATTCGACTGTAGGACAAAATAATCAGTGTGAGAAATACAAGGGAAACAAATCACATTTGACCTTCAGCACATGTACGCTTCGAAAGAGTACGACACAAATTTGACAGTAAAAGCAACCCAAATTATAAACGAAATTTGACACCATGAAATGCGTCTCGCAGGTGTGAAAAGAAAAGAAGAAAATAACAGTTAAGCAATAAAGAAGTGTAGGAAAAGGAAAAGTTAGTTAGTTAGTTAGTTAGTTAGTTAGTTAGTTAGTTAGTTAGTTAGTTAGTTAGTTAGTTAGTTAGTTATGGCTTAACGCCGCGCAATCAGCAAAGACTATTTCGCGGCTAATCAAGGTCCTCCTTCGCTAGACTAAAATAAAAAGGAAGACAATAAAACAAAGTGAAAATATATTTAAAAACTCTATCCGGTTTAAATAATAAACACGTTGCACTTCTTTGTACATCGAACATATAGAGGTCGAGGATAATCCGTATTACTTGAGGTGTCTACATTTTTATAGAACAGATTTGACTCTTTCAAGAAGCTAAAGATGCTGAAAAAAGAAATAGAGTTAAAACGAGAGACTGCTGCAATGTGATGCTAATTACTTGTCAATATACTTACAAAACTGTCACTGTTCACAGTGCTTGTATCCGTCATAGTAGCCCTGAACTTTTGACTATAACAGCAACGTGACGGTACCTCAGCTGCCAACTGTCTTGTCACCAAAGCAGCGACGCAAACCACCCGAAGTGCGAACATTGTTTTGTATCGTTTGAAGCAAGAACCCCGGTTGTCTTTCACGGTTTCGGTTAACAAACTAAGCTCTAGGCCCGAAACTCGAGGTAGCCTGGATATGTCTCCCCCCCCCCCCCCCCCCCCCCCCCAACTCTGTACCATCGGGTTTCACGATGCCTTACCCTCTGCACTGAACCGAAATCGGCTAGTCGAGACCTGAGCCAGACAAGTGATACCTAAGACGGAAAAAAAAATTACTCGGTGACAAGGAAAGTGCACAAATCAACTTTATGGTCAACGTGGTATTTCACAGTGTGCACAGAAGCGGTGAGTTCTGTCGCATTCACCAGCACAGTACATTTACAGCCTGTTTCAGAGATTATTGCCTGCATGAGTTGTCTCCCTTACCGCAACAAAGCACGCAATTTTTGTGGCAGAGCACAAGGTTGCCACGAAAAATGCATGCATGCTGCGGTTCTGTGTATGCACGGGGGACAACTCCACTTTCCTTGTCACCGAGTTAAGTATTTTTGTTTTTTTCCTTCTTAGGTGTCAATTGTCTCGGCGCAGGTCAGGGCTGGCCGATTTCGGGTCAGTGCAGAGGGTAAGCGTAGTGAAACCCGATGGTACAGAGTTGCCTTCCCTCTGTCTTATGGGCGGGAAAATGACACATTCCCACAGGCCGGATAACGTACTCTGGGGGGTACCACACACATACCCAGGGGAACTCTCTGGTGTCAAAGCGACCGAGATAAGTCATGACTTTCGTCTAAATTATAGCAAGAAACGCGCAAAATTACGTGTCGTGCACTCGACGTTACTCTCACGCACTCCAGCATACCCTATTTAGGTCTAGTATACTTGATGCTAGAGGGCCAGACATTGGGTTATAAGCGCCAGAAAGGACCAACCTGGCAATAGCTGCAAAACATGAGGTCTGTTTGGTGTAGGCTTTCTATTCTAGCGCCCATATTCCTGTGTTTATCTAGCTTGACTCTAGGTGTATGCTTTCTGGTATGCAGATGCGAGGCTAATCCTTCCTCGCATGCACGCCATGGGTTGTTTCACGGCAATATACCTAAACGCTTAATACTGAAGTTGGCATTGCTGAAGCTGTGGTCGTAAGACACATCTGTCTAGTACTGGGAAAACCATTGCCGTTTTAGTTTGGTGGGGTTTACACTAGCCACACAAGATCAGTCGTTCGCAAGCTGAGCTGCTCATCGAGATAACAGAAAGGAACCTAGTCTAGCTGCTGCCTCAACACTGTGTCACCACAGAGATCTTCAAGTTTGGTACAACGAAAACAGCACACACACACACACACACACACACACACACACACACACACACACACACACACACACACTTTCATTCCACCAAGCCGACGTTACACAACGTAGCAACAGAAGACATGCTTTCACATTACCATTGATGCTCCAAAACACTTAAACATTAATGTGACCTAACGACATTCCATGCGCGCATGCACAGCAACAACAAAGCAAAACAGCAAGGGGTCATGTGTGTGTGTGCGGCTGTTAAAAATGCCATGTTACGCTGCTTCCAGTCCCGTAATCATACAATAGCATCAGCCGATGTTTTCGGGTGCGTCAACTTGGTTACACGAACGAGGGATGTTAAACACACTCGGATCCTCGATGTCCTGTTTCACTGTGGTGAACAAGTAGGTGAAGTCCACAGGACCTGCAGACAGTGTTCATACGTGTGCCAGTGTATTGCACGCCGTGAGTGAAGCAGGAGAAACTTGAAAAAAGTATTGACAGAAGTCAGAAAATTTGAAAAAAAAAAAAAAGCATGCGCACTTGTCTAATAGCGAGAATGCCAATGAAATTAACGGTAACGGTAATTCACCGTTCATCGGCCGGGAGGGGGGAGGGGGGTGGGGGGAGGGGAGGGAGTGTCTGGCGTATGTACAGAACAACGTCAACGTCAACAAAAGCAAACAAACAAAAGCACCTTTCATAGAAGGATGGGAGGTGAACAGAAGGGACGGGGAGATGAAAAACAGAACAATGCACCGGCCCCCGTAGTGTGGTGGTAAGGCCCGATGCACACGAGCGTCAGCGTCAGCACCATGAAGCAAGCAGCAAAGGCTGTCTCGCATCATACGCCTCGCGTGAGCGCGCGGTGTGCGCCGTTTGCGTGCACACTTGGCTTCGGCGTCATTCGCCTGCACGGCTTGTTGCGCTGACCCACACTGCAAGCGCTGACCCACACTGCTTTCTGATTGGCTGAAACCAAGTCTGCAGCGCGGCGCCAGCAGCAGAAATAGGACATGATCTATACGCGGCGCTATAGGATTCCGCCGCCTGGCACCATTGATGCCGTTGCCTGACCCCAGGCGCCGATGTCATGCACACGTGGCAGCGCCTTGAAACTGCCGCCGGGAGTGAGATCCGCCGCGCGGCATCATGACGCTGACGCTCGTGTGCATCGGGCCTAAGCACTTCAGAACACGGATCGAATCCCAGCCGAGGCAAGCGGGATTCTGCGGCTACTCCCCAGAACGGGTGTACTATGGGCCCAATGAGGAGGCTGTTGCCACAAAGCCGAGACTTACCCACTTCACTGATGCGACTTTGGGGGTGCTTCCCTTGTTATGACACATATCATGATGTGGATGATTACACAGCCGGTTGTTCCCGCGCCTGGATAACACCGAGCTATTTATGATAGGAAGCGTAGACCGGGCTCTGTCAAAGCTCGCGGACCTCCATAGCACCATCATACTATCCTCCTCATCCTTCATCATCATGCATGTTAAAAATTGCCTCAACTTCCGAGCCCTCCGTGGATTTCATCCTTTATCTGGGAGGAATACCATTGGAGCTGGCGAAGAGTTGGGGCAGCAAAAAAAAAAAAAAAAAAATGAACAATGTACATACCAAAACCAAGATCTCCCACAAGTGACTCCAGAATTGGCACACATCCCTGTGTGGAGAAGGCCATTGTCATGTTTGCCTGTGTCCCGGTGTACCTGTACCGCCAGCTGTCATAGGGAAGTGAGTTGACGGGACCCAGGTAAGTGGAACCAAGGTACTCAGCATCATCTGAAGGAGAAAGGTGTTTCTCGGTCAAGGCATATCTTTATTGATAACGTAGGAAGTTGGAAGAGAAGTTTCCTGGGCGCACCTACATGATACCGTATATCGTTCTCGTGCGTAACAAAATGTCAGCTGTACCTTGGAACTGTGAGCGCATGTTTGTGCGATACGCCTCTCTACGCGGGAGTTGTGAGACGTGTGTGTGTCTGTGTGTGTGTGAGTGTGTGTGGACGGATGTAATGATGGCTATCTCCTAAACCACCTCGTTGGAGGCCTTTTTACTTTGAGATAAAATGGGAATTCACCTTTCACGATTTTTAGCCTACTGCATTTTCAGAAGAGTTATCGCCGATTTTAAAAAATCGGTCATGTTACGAATTTTTTCGCAAAAAATGTTCAAATGGCTTCATTTTCTGAAATTGGGAAGATCATCCAATTATAATGCCTGTTTTCGTAGCACAGCTCCGTAGCTCTGACAGGTTTTGTGTAAGAAAAATATTTCCGAGGTATGGGTGGTTTGCATATAAGGCCAAATATCTGTGAAAAGACTCCTTCAAATTACTCATCATTCCGGTATTTTTGTCACTTGAGCCAACTGCACATATGACATGAAATACTGCACTATTATAGCTTTAGTATTAAGAATAGCAGAGCTTTTAGATAAACACATTTTTTCACGTTTCTGCGAGAAGCGCCGGTCAAAAAAGTTCCAATTTTGCAATTTCGTAAGTACAATCCAAGGCACTTAAGTCCACGTTTCATCAGCTCTCTAGATCTTCCAGATTTTATGTAAAAATTAATTCAGTCCCGGAAGTCACAAAAGCAACAAGGAAATCACAAGATATGTAGAAGTGTCATCTGTCAGACGAGCAGCGTGAGACTGACGTCAAATGTTTGGTTCACAGACAAAATCTGCAAGTATCGTCACTGCTTCCGACATTTCATCAGCCCTCTAGATCTTCCAGATTTCATGTGAAAAATAATTCAGTCGGAGAAGTCACAAAGCCAACAGGGAAATCACAAGACATGAACAAGCATCCTCAGACGATCTCAGTGCTAGAGGCTGACGTCAAAACTTTACTTCACGGAATTGACGTCATCTCTCTCTCTCTGTATGACGACCTGCCTGAGGCTGACGTCAAATGTTTAGATCACGGAACTACCTCTCTCTCTCTCTCTCTCTCTCTCTCTCTCTCTCTCTCTCTCTCTCTCTCTCTCTCTCTGGGGAGCCAGGGTGGCCGAATGGTAGAGCGTTGGACTTTCAATGCTTGGGCCGAGAGTTCGAATCCCGGCCGCTTGGGCCAAATATTTGTGCTGGCCTTTTTCTCGTTGCCCCGTCTTTGATATCACCCTTATGTGGGGGAAAAGGACGTTAAACTCCTAAACACCCACCCACCCACCCTCTCTCTCTCTCTGCCTCTCTCTCTCTCCCTTCTTCCCCCACCCGGCCCCACCCCCAGTCACGTGGCTAATCGGTCGAGGTCGTAGAGGATCTAGTGTCATTGGGAGAGGGGAGAACCGGCAACAATAACAACAAAACAGACAAAATAAAATGAAGTTTGGAGAAACAACTTTGTAGGACGGGGCCGTTCCTCCTTGTTTGTTTTGTTGTTGTTGTTGTTTTTGGGGGTTGTTGTTTTTGTTTTGTTTTGCGTTTGTGGTTGGTATTTTGTTGTTGTTGTTCTTGTTTTGTTTGGTTGGTTTGGTTTTTTAGGGGGAGGGGGCAGTAACCTAGTTATATTATCTGTAACATAACCTGTAACATACCTGGTACACACCGATCAGGGAGTGGCCACGTAAGGGTACGACGGTTACAGTGCGTAGGATCGTCAGCTCGAATTTCATACATCAATCGCTGGAAGAAGAAGAAGAAAAATGTGTCTGTTATTTTCACGCTTGGTTGACCTCAGACTGCACGCGCCGATTTCTCCTCTCATCTTATCTCTGCCACAGTTGATAATCCCTATTCGCAAGTAGGTCGATCCGTCTTCCGTCAGTGCACTGCGAGCTTGACTCGTAAGCAGCCAAACCCTCTCCGCGACGCGAAACACGCGAAACAACCGAACTGGAACCGAAGCACTACGTCAACAGTTGATCACATCCGCAAAGTAGTTCCCGGGAAACATGAGCACAGCTTGATTCTCGGTCGGTTTAGCTGTACCTCCTTAGCGTGTTGCTGACAGATTTGATAGCGGCTTAGATATCTATATTGCCAAAGACATGGAAAAGAACACCGGGAGAGCTTTGGAAATGTTCAGCCCACCAAATTTGAAAAATAAATGCAATTCTAAATACCGAAATTTAAATAGCTGAGCTGACCCTTCGCACCACGTGATTGTAATGTGTTTATGTCCAGTGTGTGAGAGAATGGGTGTGATTCACGTGAGCGTCCGTGTTGGGTTCGGTTCGCGGCGCTTTGAGCCGATTCAAGAAATTGGGTAAAGCGCCTATACAATGCTCATTATTATTATTATTATTATTATTAAATGACGCTTTTCTGTCAATTTTTCTGAAGTGTGGCTGAGACTATAGATGGTGGTGACGTCACAGTCGGACAGACTGTGTGGGCTGACTTCTTACCGTTTCTAATGAATATGCATGTCTGCAGTTCTTACAGTGAAGCGGGCGACGGTGGTGACTTGATACCGCGTGTAACAAGGACTGATCCACATCCGCTCATGACACGAACAGCTAAAGTATCTTTCAAACAGTTTGCGCTAACTACTGTGTGCTTTTTTAAAAGGGTGTTAATAACTCTATGCAATGTGTGTGTGTGTGTGTGTGTGTGTGTGTGTGTGTGTGTGTGTGTGTGTGTGTGTGTGTGTGTGTGTGTGTGCGCGCGTGTGTGTCTGTGTGTGTGTGTGTGTGTGTGTGTGTGTGTGTGTGTGTGTGTGTGTGTGTGTGTGTGTGTGTGTGTGAGAGAGAGAGAGGGAGAGAGAGAGAGAGAGAGAGAACCTGCCCATAGTCGAGGATGGTCTTGGTCGTTGTATTCGTTGTGCGAGTGTCAGTGTTGAAGATTCCGTTTGTCACCACCTCCATCTGCCTCTCAAAGTCCAGCGCCATGGACACCAGCGACTAGAACATGATGAAAGTCATATATATATATATATATATATATATATATATATATATATATATATATATATATATATATATATATATATATATATGTGTGTGCGAGTCACCATTTCGGGGCACACACACACACACACACACACAAACACACACACACACACACACACACACACGCGCGCGCGCGCACTTCTGACAAACATTTATCAAGTTAAACAGCTTCACGGGACATTATTTCCTGACACATTTATCCTAGTTCATAAAGTCTAGGCGGTGACCTGGCTGGACTTAATTCAACAAAAATAACTAGCAGTTCAAAAATGTCGGCTGATGTTCCACCAGTTATTAAAAATACAACTTTTTTTTCAAAGTAATCTAAATACCAATTGTGTATCTAGTCGTCTAAATACCACAAAATCTAAAATGACTCCTACGGAAATATCTACACTACGTAGACTTAAAAAGTTTCAATACGTAGGCTATCACACGCATACAGCTGCGTGTTAAAAACTTTTTTTTTTTTTATCGAATGTGCTTAATCTGTGCTTCAGAACCAGTCACTTGGGTCGCAATGTAGTATCTCAAATCCTTGTAGTGACTTTGGCCGACGTGTAAGTCGTCCTAGAAGTGTACCGTGTGTACTGAGCAGACGATGGTATTTGGTTGCGGACTGAGGACCAGCTAGACGGCGCTGACTGGTTGCTATTTTCAGACAATTATTTTTCTAGTCCCATCCTGTTCACGAATGGACCAGGGGCTCAAAGAAAGTCGTATTTCTCTAATAGTGGTAGCCACAAAGTCACAGAAGCTGTCGCAATGGCAAAAATGAAACATCCTTCTATCTGGAAACAGCCTCAACTTACAGCTCCGAACGCGAAAGTTTTTCATCTCAGCGGGGTAAGGAACACAATAAGGGAGGGAGGAGGGGGGGGTTGGGGGTTTAACGTCCTTTTCCACCACATAGGGTAATATCAAAGACGGGGCAACGATGAAAAAGCCAGCACAAATATTTGGCCCCAGCCGGGATCGAACTCACGACCCGAGCATTAGAAGTCCAACGCTCTACCATTCGACCACTCCGGCTCCCCTAGGAACACAATAAACTTTACAGTAACTATGTATAAATGTACGTACAATCTGGTTGGATTTTATCGTAGTCAGATCGGTCAGCATTGCCTCGAGCTTCTTACTAAAGCAGCATTTTTGTGGCAGCGACTGAGAGAAGGCCAGTCCAAAGAGCACCAGCAAGAACACAGCAGAAGTCTTCATGGCTGAGAACGTAACGAACTGGAGTATGACTGAACTGTGTTCCCCTTCACGACAAGACACGAGGACCGGATGTGTCTTTGTATATGTAGGCGGAAAGCGATCCTTTTGAAATCAAACACATGTTGGATGTAGATAACACTATGGTGGCATTGCTCAACAACAGAAACAGATAAGGACAGACCTAATGGTGACTCCAGATGTTGTTACACCGCGTGCTCTTTGCTTTTATCCGGTTTTATGATTAACATTTAATTGCGACTTATCTGCGGTTCGAGTAAACAATCCGCCCCTCCTCCCACCAACCCACCCCTCTCAATCCCTCCCCCCTGCTGTTGCCGTCTATATATATACCGCACCCGGTAGATCCATGCTAGTCGTTTCCCAGGCTGTCCCCCGAAACCCTGGCACCCGACGCCCTCCTTTGACTCCACCCTCACTTTCGTGCATACACACAGAGAGAGAGAGAGAGAGAGAGAGAGAGAGAGAGAGAGAGAGACTAAAATACGTTTATATACAGCTTAAAGCATTCATTCAGTGCTGCCTATCTTACTATCTTACAGGCTGCCCTGCTATTCTACATTCAAGTATTCTGAACAACAAACGACAAGAACTATCTAAACAGATGAAAATGAGAAAACGTGCACATGATAAACAAATCAAAACATACGTGGCATGCGCTGTTAATAAAGGGTTATGAAATATATTTTATAACAGATAATAAAGTATTTTTGAATTTTTGAATTTGAATTGAATATTATTGGGTGTATAACAAGGGAGACCTAATACTTTACGTCTTTTGAGAGACAGACAGACAGACAGACAGACAGACAGACAGACAGACAGACAGACAGACAGAGACAGAGAGAGAGAGACAGACAGACAGACAGACAGACAGACAGAGAGGTCTTCTGAAATGAGGTCAGATGTCTCAGGGTTTAAAAAAGAATCTTCCAAAAGGCTGTCAGCCGTCTGACGGACTACCAAAGCAAGCACAGCCGTCTGATGGACTACCAAAGCACTATCTTGAAATTTGTACATGAATGTGTATATTTTCAGCCCAGTTTTGATCGTGACTACCCCCACAAGTCACATCCTCAGCGACATAATCACAGCAAACAAACATGCAAATACACATGCATGAATGTAGCCAGAGAACACACTGTACATTGGGTCACCAACATATTTTTTATGCATACATGCGTTCTTACGCTCAAGCTGCATGAGCAGACAATGGCTCTATTGTGACCACGGACACTGGGCTTATACATTTCACGTCTAAGAAAATAAAAGTTAATCTTCATTAAAATTCAGTGGACAGTTACCGTGACAATGCGCTCTACCATGTTCTGCGTGGGAGAAAACCATTTTCAAGAGAGAAAAAAAAGCGAAAATAATTAAAATACCACTTGCATGACTGTACAATCTGGAAAATTTAAACGGGCTATCTCTATCTTTTCTGTCTCAGTCCGCAACCACATCACGCCTTGTCTGCTCAGTACGCGGTACACTTCTAGAACAACTTTTACGCTGGCCAGAGTCACCACAATGGTCTCAGATACTACTTTATATTGTGACCCACGTGATTGATTCTGCGGCACAGAGTCAGCCCATTCGATGAAAAGTTTTCCATGCGCTGTTGTATGCATCGACGTATAGAGATAGACGCACCGCGGTGCTGGAAGTGTGACGCCGTCGCGCGCCATTTTGCTAGTACCTGGAAGTGCCAGCTGTTTACATAGCGCGTAGCATTGGCCAGACGCTAGCAGCTGTTTACATAGCGCGCATAGCATTGGTCCGCTTTATCTTACGTCACATTTCTGATGACGTCTTTCTAAAGAACTTTGTATTTCGAACGAGGCGTCCTATACACAGAGCCTCTGAGTTCTGGTATTAGTAAGATGGCCGCGATAGCGACACTCGCAAGCAGCGGTGGCAGCGTGCGGCGGTGCGTCTATCTCTTTACGTCTGTGGTTGTATGTCTGTCGTAGGTAGCCGCGAAATAGTCTTTGTTGCTTGCACGGCGTAAAGCCCTAAATAACTCTGTGGTTATGGTGGTGCGTATTGACATATATACATAGCCCACAGAAAGAACGGCAGCAAAATGGTGGTGCGATACTGACGGGACGCGCTTTTTCCGGGTCAGGCAGCCTGACTGTTTTTTTTATTTTTTATTTTTTTTCTTGGGTTTTTTTTTTTTTTTTTTGGGGGGGGGGGGGGGTTAGGGGACAACAACGTGTAAGAAAGTCATTTGAAGTTCATTATTCATGTTCATATTCATGGATCGAAGTAAATGCTTCTGGGTATACTCGATAGGCCCTCACCACCACGTTCCCATCATCAAACATGCAGAACACAAGAAAACGGTACTATCTTCAGTAAAGTTCGGGATTTAATAACTCGTGCAGCACGTTTATAGCAACATGATACTTCCTTGACTGTGTCCAGCGCAGCCCAGCG
Source organism: Batillaria attramentaria (assembly GCA_018292915.2). NCBI lineage: Eukaryota > Metazoa > Mollusca > Gastropoda > Batillariidae > Batillaria > Batillaria attramentaria. The sequence continues at coordinate 354,900 of JACVVK020000003.1, forward strand.
GAGATTGTGTGTGTGTGTGTGTGTGTGTGTGTGTGTGTGTGTGTGTGTGTGTGTGTGTGTGTGTGTGTGTGTGTGTGTGTGTGTGGTGTGAGTGTGTGTGTGTGTGTGTGTGTGTGGTGTGAGTGTGTGTGTGTGTGTGTGTGTGTGTGTGTGTGTGTGTGTGTGTGGTGTGAGTGTGTGTGTGTGTGTGTGTGTGTGTGTGTGTGTGTGTGTGTGTGTGTGTGTGTGTGTGTGTGTGTGTAGGGGGGGGAGGAGGGGGAGGGGAGGGGGGTGGGAAGAGGGGTGGTGAGTACACAAAGAACCTCTCTCTCTCTCTCTCTCTCCTGTAGAATTAATTTATCAGATTTTAGGATCAATTTAGTCTGCCATTGCAATTCTTTTACACTGTGTTTGTTTCACCCTGACCATTAGTATAAGCTTTGCTTTTTTATGCTCATTAATTGTCCATTTATATTAAGTTCCGTATTGCAATAAACTTGTGTAAACCAAACATACAGAGCCCTGTATTCCTGTATCCACCAACCATAAAACTAAAAAAAAAAAAAAAAAAAACTAGAGAAAGGGGTAAGTTAGGTAAAGGTAGCAGCGATGACAACACGCACGCAGCGGTCAAACGTTGATAGATGAGTCAGCACGCGGAAACGCTAATCACAGCAGCTGTAAGACTGGACACTAAACGTCTTGCTGACGTCAACTTCCTGATGTATGGAAATGAGGTAATCTTGGCATTAAATTTAAAAAAAAAAAACGTGCGCCGCAGTTTAACCTGCTGCTCGGGTACGGCACATTTCACTTCTACAACGCGGTTCAGAAACGGGAGGAAAATGTGTGTGAAGTTTGTTTAAAAGTGAGAGAAGGAAAGTTGAATATTCAGAGAAAAGAGTCCGCGCAAAAGAGGGGGCTAAGGGGAAAGACTGTCTCTCTCTCTGTCTCTCTCAAAGAAGAGAGTTGAAGTAAAACAAGAAACGTTGTAGGGAAAGCCGAAGCTGCAAAAGACGTGCAGAGGAACAAGTATGAACATGGTTCTCTACAGTGTTGTGGTGTTTTCAGTGCTCGTGGTGTATTCGTGTGGACAGACACAACCGGTGAATGAGTGTAAGTGTATGCCGCACAAATTCCAGGCTGTCGTCTCAGGACTGAAATCCGTGAACGCAGAAACATTTGTAAGTTGTTGTTTTTGTTTTTTTGGGTTTTTTTGTGTTTGTTTGTTTTGTTTTTGTTTTGTTTTGTTCGAAATTTATTTATCTTGAGATAATTTCCCGTCTATTTGTCGTTTGTGTTTATTGTTATTGTCCGTGTTTTTTTTTTTTCTCTTTTTTTTTTCTTTTTTTCTTTTTTGCTGCCCCAACTCTTTTTGTCAGTTCCAGTGGTGTTCCTCCCAGGTGATGGGTGGAATCCACGGAGGGCTCGGAAGCTGGGGCAATTTTTATTTTGCATGATGATGTTGAGGATGATGGTAAGATGGTGCTATGGAGGTCCGTGTGGTTTGGGACTGCGGGACAGGGCCGCATTCCGCGCTTCCTGTCATAAATATCCCGGCATTAACCAGGCCCGGGATCTACGGCACCTGCGGTGCCGGCCGTGTAATCATCCACATCATAAGACGTGTCATACCAAGGGAAGCACCCCCAAAGTCGCACCCGTGTGTGTGTTTTTTTTTTTGTTTTTTTTTTTACTATTATTATTATTACTGCTAGTTCTGGTGGTAATACTGCTGAGTGTGCATGGTAACCCTGTCTTCCCCGACGATTGTTTTTACGCCCGTCTATTTAAAACCTCTATGTTCGTAACGCCGCTGAGAGGAAAAACTGCCGCTTTCGAAGCTGTAAGCTGTTTGCCAGATAGATTTGGCCATTGTGACCGTTTTCGCGACTTAGTGGCTTCTAATATTAGAGCAATACGGATTTCTTTAAGGCTACGGTCCCATTAATTTTTTGAACGGACTGGGACGCGAAAAAGATGATAAAAATAGCAACCAATCAGCGCCGCCTAACTGATCCTCAGTCCGCAACCAAATGACGTCGTCTGCTCAGTACGCGGAAAAAGCTGATAAAAATAGCAACCAATCAGCGCCGCCTAACTGATCCTCAGTCCGCAACCAAATGACGTCGTCTGCTCAGTACGCGGTACACGTCTAGAACAATTGATACGCTGGCCAGAGTCACCACAGTGGTCTCAGATGCTATACTGTGACCCGCGTGACTGATTCTGATGCACGGATTCAGCACATTCGATGAAAGGTTTTCCACATGCTGTTGTATGTCTGTCGTATGTATTGAGACTTAAACCCATCCCCACCTTCCTTTCTGTCATTATCCCCCGCTCCCCTACTCCCATCCGCACTTTCCCTTCCTCAAATCCATCCCTACTCTTCTTCCCCAGTCCCCAGCCCCCAGCTTCACCTTCCTTTCCACTAGTATCCCCCCCCCCCCCCCATCACCTAATAATAGTAATAATAATAAGCGCATTAATATAGGCGCGTTATCCCAAATATTTGGCTCAAAGCGCCCCGAGCTAAACCCAACACGCACGCTCACGCGAATCACACGCATTCTCTCACACACTGGACATGACCACATTACAATCACGTGTTGCGAAGGG
>JACVVK020000003.1:360000-370000 GCA_018292915.2 Batillaria attramentaria
GAAATCCTGGGCCACGTTTCTTGAGGCGAGCGTTTCGTAGGCCCGATGCACACGAGCGTCAGCGTCAGTACCATGAAGCAAGCAGCAAAGGCTGTCTCGCATCATACGCCTCGCGTGAGCGCGTGGTGTGCGCCGTTTGCATGCACACTTGGCTTCGGCGTCATTCGCCTGCACGGCCTGTTCGCTGAGCCCACACTGCACGCGCTGACCCACACTGCTTTCTGATTGGCTGAAACCAAGTCTGCAGCGCGGCGTCAGCAGCAGAAATAGGACATGTTCTATACGCGGCGTCAAAGGATTCCGCCGCCTGGCATCATTGATGCCGTTGCCTGTCGCCAGGCGCCGATGTCATGCACACGTGGCAGCGCCTTGAAACTGTCGCCGGGAGTCAGATCCGCCGCTCGGCATCATGACGCTGACGCTCGTGTGCATCGGGCCTAACGTTCCGGGACGCTTTGCGCCGAAACCGTTTGTACGCCACTTGCCCGCCGCGTGCAAGGAAGGCGCTCGCGCGCGCAGTCTGGAGCAAGTTCGCCACGAGCAAAAGGTCACGTCGTCAGTTTCTATGTAAACAAAGATGGCGGCGCCCACCGAAGGCCTCGTTGAAGTGGAACTAAGACATGGCTTAAAATGAATTTGCGGGTGGAGACCTTCTGTCCCAATTTGTAACTGTGCAGAATAGTATACGAAAATAATTTGAGCTAATTGCACCGGGCCGTGGTCGCCAGTCATTCAGGGATATGTTGTGCGTGTTTGTGGGGAAGGAGTGGTCAAAGTGAGTACGTAAGGGTGTCTTACGTCTCCGTTTTGCATCGAGCAGAACATGCATACTAGCGGTATATCATGCTCCAAGCCAGTAATTATTGCTCCTCCTCAAAAACGTCGTCTTCTGCGCTCAAAAGATGACTGATAGCTGCGAGCACTAGAGTTTTCTTCTTCCTTTTCAACCTTGCCAACAACCGTGTTCGTGATTCCGCCGCCATTTTGAAAGCGCCTTGTTCTAATTGGCCGTTTCCGAACGAGGCAGAGCGACTTCCGCGTACGCACGCGAGCCCCAGGTTGCTGTGATGACGCCACAGCGGCGGAAACCCCCAAAATCACAACTGTGTCACAAGTGTGGAAGCGCCGGCTGTGGCGCTCCTCAGTGCCCAGTTAAGAGCCGGCTTCAGCAAAGCTGACAAAGGTACACAACTCCTACCAGCACAACACACACACACACACACACACACACACACACACACACACACACACAACAGGAGGGTTTTCGTTTGGCTTTAAGATCAAGTAAGTTAGATGCACTACGAATGTACTGGGAAGAGAATTCCAGATTACAGATCACAATTTCGATTTATGAAAAATGGGCTATCATCATACTTATGCTCTGGTGCTAGAGCGATCCCACAGAAATGATGCATCCACTCTACGGAAATCTTTGCCAGAGCCTCGTCAGAAAACTCCTACTGAGAAAAACTGTTCTTTTGTGTTCTTTTTTTTGCGATACAGCTCTCATGATACTCATACTGTTTTCCTTGTTGCAGCTGAAAATGGAAATGTGATGATGTTCTCCAAGTTCAAGCCGACTGTCAACATAACGTGGTTTGATATCACCGGATGTGCACCATAGCAAAAATATTTGGAATTCCCCGATTTGCCGGCGGCTCTATGTGCTCTTTGATAAATCCAACAGGTCAAGGTTTTGCTGGTGTTATGAGGAAAAAATAAAAATGTGACCAGAAACTATTTCTTAAAGTTTCCTTTGTTCAAACGTATGTGTATGATTTCAGAAAATAGAAATCTCTCTCTCTCTCTCTCTCTCTCTCTCTCTCTCTCTCTCTCTCTCTCTTTTACTCAGTCACGAGCATGATCTTTTAATTTAAAAATACACCTGAGTACGTAGGAAAGAAACATGGAAAATGAGACCTACTGACCGGACGAACAGGAACCTTTCTCAACACCGTACAACCAGTGACAGCACACACTAGGACCGTATCATTCCCCGTACAACGTGCACGCCAAGAAACAACACTCTACGACACGCAGCTGGTTTTGCTTTTGTTTGATCATTATTGTAGAATGTAGTGAGGACTTCTTGTGAGATAGGCAGAGATCCCTAGAAGAATTATCCTAATAAACGTTGTCATCATCATCATCATCATCATCATCATCTCTCTCTCTCTCTCTCTCTCTCTAGGGAGCCGGGGTGGCCGAATGGTAGAGCGTTGGACTTCCAATGCTCGGGTCGTGAGTTCGAATCCCGGCTGGAGCCAAATATTGTGCTGGCTTTTTCATCGTTGCCCCGTCTTTGATATCACCCGTATGTGGTGGAAAAGGACGTTAAACCCCCAAACACCCACCCATCCACCCTCTCTCTCTCTCTCTCTCTCAGTCACGAGCATAATGTTTTAATTTAAAAATACAACGCTACGACCGTACCATTCCCCGTACAACGTGCACGCCAAGAAACAGCACTCTACGACACGCAGCTGGTGGTACTTTAATAACACGTCTTTACAAGCTAGGCAGTGACTGTATCTTTAGTCGCTGTCCACAGTATGTTGACCTTCAGAACATACATGCATGTATAAGATAAATACACGTGTTGTCTTATCTAGTGTTCAGTTATATTTGATGTTCGTTTTGTTGTGTGGCAAGTCTGAGACAATTCCTTCCGTCTGTCGGTCGTCTTTCAAACGCTGTCTTAAAACCTATCCATTTAAAACTGATAATAAGAATATCAGTATCTACTTCCCCCCCCCCCCCCACATTACTGCAGTTTGGTACACTGCCTACATGTTGCCAGTGTGTGTGTGCGTGTGTATGTAAGCTGTTTTCTGTGAGTATTCTGCATTTGTTCTTGGTGTGTAATGTTTGTTTTATGCTGCCCGTGTGTCGTCAACTGTACCTGTTTTGATTTTTGTCAGTATGTACGGCGCTTAGATCCTGTTGTGTTCGTGTATAAGCGCCGTATAAGTATCCTAGATTAGTGGGTTTTTTTTATTATTTTTATTATTATATTCATTCCGGGCTTTAAAACAATAATAATAATGAGTATTGTATAGGCGCTTTACCCAATTTCGTGAATTGGCTGAAAGCGCCGCGAACTGAACCCAACACGCACGCTCACGTGAATCACACGCATTCTCTCACACACTGGACATAAACACATTATAATCACGTGGTGCGAAGGGTCAGCTCAGCTATTTAAATTTCGGAATTTAGAATTGCATCTAGTTTTTTCAAATTTGGTGGGCTGAACATTTCCAAAGCAGAGTGGGAGGAAGCCGGAGTACCCGGAAAGAACCCCCGACGATTGGCCCGAATGAACGGTGCCACGTACGAGAGGAAAAATTCTTTGCCCCGAGTGGGACTCGAACCCCTGACCTCTCGCATTGGTGACAAGTCTCTTAACCACTAGACCACCGACCGCCCCCGATCTGAACAAAGAGGAATCGATCGCTGTACGAGAAACCCCAAAACGTCTAGTCCTAGGGTGGGTGGGTGGGTGGGTGTTTGGGTGTTTAACGTCCTTTTCCACCACATACGGGTGATATCAAAGACGGGGCAACGATGAAAAAGCCAGCACAAATATTTGGCCCCAGACGGGATACGAACTCACGACCCGAGCATCAGAAGTCCAACGCTCTACCATCTGGCCACCCCGGCTCCCCGTCTAGTCCGAGGACAAAAGAAACCCGGCAAAAAGGTAGTGAAGATGCCGCCGTAAAACTTGCTGCTAGTTGGTACTGGTGACATTCCGGTGATGATTTTTTGTAGTGAGAATATCGTCCGCGTAACGACATTTTGATGACCAAGGATACGCGAAAATTTCACAGGTGCACATTTATCCGACCCGACCAGCTATAGTCTGATAAAATTGCCGTCTGTTTGTCCAGAGAGTCCATAAAATAATCTAAACCTACACTCCAAGTGTTGTTCTGCATAATGAGTAAAGTGGGCAGTTGCTTCTCAGTATCGTTGATCAGTTGTCTCACGGTTGGACTGAAATGAGCGATGAATGTATAAAATTTACTAAATGAAAGCGTGCGATACAGGTACATGGGCACAACAACAACAACAACGACAACAACAAACTGCTTCGGTTCTAAATTCTGCTCTTTGCCAGGGAGAGAGTGCACAGTTGATATGGTGCAACCGCCACTCTCCTGCCTTCCCGGTGTTCGGCGCGGTTTCCAAAGGAAAAGCTCAGATTCCGTGCTGACAGATCACAAAGGCTGTAGGGCCCGTGCTACGGTGAAGCCATTTATTTACTGTCATGGGCACAAAGACTACGTGCATTCAACATCAGTTTAAATTCAGGAGACGATCGCATTCAGCGCACTAGCAGCTGCACACAGAATTGTAATAACTGCAGGATTAAGTTGCACGTCTAGAGGATTCAGAAAGCGATCTATTAATAGTAGACTGATCCTGGTCTGAATGCGACACGCACGCGCTAAACGGACACACGCGCGAGCATGCTCGCACGCACACACACACACACACACACACACACACACACACACACACACACACACACACAGAGCACAGTGTGTCTACAATTTATATGCATGTATGCTCATACACCCCAACATTTCAGAAACCAAAACAACAACAAAAAGGAAATAAAGAAATAATGTAATAATCTAACTTTATTTTCCATCAGTTTTAAACAGTAGCAATATCACTGTAAATAACGAAGTCAAACCGAAACACAGTAAATGGGATTTCAAAAAGAATAACTTACTTTCTCTCCGCAGAACGAAACCAAAAAAAAAAAAAAAAAAAAAACTGCATTCTCCAAGAAAGTAGATGTGCGCATAATTGCGTTCAGGACATTCAGAGACATCCAAGAAGGATAATCATTTACAGAAATGGCTTTATCCCGAAGAGTTCTAGCCCTTTAGCTGACGTTAAGTCAGTTCAATTAGGTCAGGGGCAGATAAGTCAGACAACTATGGCTAAGTATTGATTGGGAAAGCATAAAGAGAAGGGCGAACTTTTGGTTCGCGAACTAGGTTCGAAGAGTACGGCGAACTAGATTCGCGCACGTTGTTTCTTAACCGGCCGAACCCTTCTTCCCAAACCCTGGTTCGAAAGGTTCGCCGAACTAGGTTTGAGGTCTGCACAGCTTGTCGTGGGAACCCTCGCTATCCTTTGGCCGATCCTGCGCTCTGATTGGTTGCTCGGGGAGAGCTGTTGTGCGCATGTACAAAGTTGAGGAAATTGGCGGACGGCATAGCGGCTATCGACTTACTTGACATTTCCCTCTCTTGCGCTCTTTTCCTCTTTTCTCCTCTTCCTCGGCTTCCAAGAGTTCACTCAAAACGATAACTACCGCAAATGCCTCGTCGTCTCGATCTACGAAGGCGGCCATTTTGGTTGTTTACGATTGCCAGTGTCTCAACTCTCGCCTAGTTCGGGCGATGACGAATGCATGTCATTAAAGCCTGGTACGAATTAAGCGATTTCTACCGAAGAAAATTCGACCGAATTGCTGCAACCGATGTCATTCGGTGCGAATTTCTTCGCCGTGCCTTCTTGATACAGCGAACATCGCGAGTGCGAGTTCGGCGATGACAGTCACGTGACATTGTCAGAGGCAAAAGCAAAAATCCTCTGCAGTTAGCACAATAATGTCGCACCCCGTCTCGATCACATCTGCCTCGGAAGCCATTTTTTCTAGATAGTCACGTGACTTCATTTATCCAATCAACAAGCTTGTTCGCCGAACTGTCTGAAAAAATCCTGGGTCCCTCCAGGCGAAGAAAACATCGCCCCGATTTGCCACCGATGTCCGCATTTCGCATCGGCCGAAGTCGCCGAAGCGATTTTATTCGGTGAAATCGGTCTGAAAATCGCTTAATTAGTACCGAGCTTAACGGTCGGTTAAGAAAGAGAACTAGTTCTGCCGAACCTCTGGAACTACGTACGTGTGCGCGCTCGCCCTATTCAATACACAGTTCGCCGAACAAGTTCGCCGGACTGGTGGTTCGCCCGGTTAAGAACGGCCTTAACGCTACAAATCATTCTGAGCTGTTTTCGTGGTACACTGTATCTACCACCACACCACTTAAACACCTGGACAGTGACAGCGTCTGTAATGCTGGCACTCAGCCAAAAGAAACGTCACGCTACGGGAGCGCTCAGTGTGGTCGCCGCATCATCGAGTACGTTTCTTCTGGCTGAGTGCCAGCATTACAGACGCTGTCACTGTCCAGGTGTTTAAGTGGTGTGGTGGAATACTATATCTTCAGGTGATGATTAGTACAGCTCTTCATGCGATACAATGCATGTGTCTGAAGACAATTTTCTGTTTTAAAATGTATTTTTAGAACAGACAATAAAGTATTTTTGGGTTGACTTGAATCTGGACCAATTTGTTCGCACTTTGCGCGAGCGGTCGAATATTCTAATTTTGCGACTGTCAACTTGTCACACTACTGGAACGCTCAGTGTGGGACAGTGGACAGTGACAGCGTGGTTGCCGCATCATCGAGTACAAGTTGACAGTCGCAGAATTCGAATGTTCCATCGCTCGCGCAAAGTGCGAACAACATTGTTCAAATTCAATTCAATCCAAAAATACTTTCTTGTCTGTTCTAAAAATACATTTTAAAACAGAAAATTGTCTTCAGACACATAGCATTGTATCGCATGAAGAGCTGTACTAATCATCACCTGAAGATCTAGTATTTAAGCGTACAATCGCACTCGCGAGTGAAACTGTTCCAAAACTTAAGCTGACTTAGCAAAGATGGAATTAGCTCGTTTAATCCGGTGCGCATTGTCAACTCTATGCTGTGGTCCCCATTTGGGGCCCTCACGTTCTGGGGGAGCCGGGGTGGCCGAATGGGTTTTTTGGGGGGTTTAACGTCCTTTTCCACCACATAGGGTGATATCAAAGACGGGGCAACGATGAAAAAGCCAGCACAAATATTTGGCCCCAGCCGGGATCGAACTCACGACCCGAGCATTAGAAGTTCAACGCTCTACCGTTCGACCACCCCGGCTCCCCCCTAAGATTACAGAGGGGCTGTGAACAGCAGGACTCACAAAAAGAGTCAAAAGAGAACAACCGTGTGATTTATTGCTGTTCGCTTGTTGTGAGCGGCTTGCAATCCACTTGTTGGTGAGGAAGCAGTGTTCCCGATTACGCACAGGTGTGGGTATTTGTACGCACAAAACTCTTCAACTGACGTACAAATTTGAGAACAGTGCGTCACGGGGGACGCACGTTTGGTCTCGCCGTGACAAACAGTATTTCTCCAACTCTCTCCCGGAAACCCGATGAACAAAAAGCGATCTGTAACTAGCAGCGGACACTTGCAGCGTCGCATTTCCGCCGAATCATTGTGCGTAACAGACAGAATCTGGTGTTTGGGCCCTCCAAATGTACAAAAAAAGCGCTTAAAAAGTGTGGAGAAAGGGTCCCAAGGACCCTTGTGTTTTCGAATCATAGGGAACACTGAGGAAGTAGAGTGGCTCAACTGATATGAACTAATTCTTACCTGGAATACATTTCAGCATAGAATACCACGGGTAGGCTGATACGTAGCATTTGGACGTGTCATTTGCAGGGATGGTGTACAGCTTTTTCTATCGTACACACACACACACACACACACACACACACACACACACACACACACACACACACAAATATCTCAGACGGTAAGCAGCATATGTTCTAGCCCAGCTAAAGAATAGTGGCGTGCGAAAGTTTTGTTATTGCACAAACTGCAGAAACTAAATAATTATCTCCTGACAAATAATACAAGTTCTTAAAATGACACTGTTGAACAAGCTAACTTTTAGGACACCTACAAAAACGATATTATTGATTTGTGCTTTAAACGTTCAACAATTCTACCACATAGAATAGACAGAAATTCCTCTTTTAACTTTACAACCAGTCGAAAATTGAAAAATAAGGTAGGTATTGGGTGGCGCTGCATCGCAGCGACGCGCTTCCCCCGGGGGAAGCAGCTCGAATTTCCCGAAAGGGACAATGAAGTAGGTTGTGCTGATTTTTTTTTTTTTATTCAGGGTATGGGACAAGCTGGTGAACGGTGGACCTTGCCGTAAGAGCGAACAACCCGCTGCAAAGTGATCCCTAGTTTATCAGGGACAATCACAGTATCATCAGTTTGCACAGACCTGTTCTTTTGATCAACCAAAACTTAAGGTATAGGCGGGCTGGTAACGGGCAGAAAGAAAACACGTGCTCTACGTGCATTGAACTCTTACTGAATCTGCAATCTCAAACAAAACAACACACACACAAAACTGCAAACGTGTTTTTGGAAACTGCGTCTGTGCATAATGAAGGCAACTCTATCACAATTGCAGAGTTTTCAGCGCTTCAGACCCTTACCCTTCATTGTGCTTTTGGTCAGTGAGCGATACACATCGCTGCAGCGTCTAACGGGTGTTGTGTGCTGCACGAGAAGACTAGCCACTGCGATATTTCTCGCTCAGTGTCAAAACGCAAAACTGAGCTGGGAAATCAGTATGCCCTTGGATTTTATAAAGGTTTCAAGGACGCTGAAAACTCTATGAGAGAGGTGACTGTGCATTTTGCACAAGTCGGGCAGCTTTTTTTTTTTTTTTAAACACTGTTTCAGTATGGCTTTTTTTTTTAGATTGCAGACCTTTAATCTACGTCAAGTTGGCTGCCCGGGTGTGCGGTGACGTCAGTAGTGTAAAAACAGATTTGTTGTTCGCTACCAGGAAATAATACTGTGGTAGCTTGACTCTAGTCATGCAAAGAATGAAGTTACTGGAGTTACGGCACAGTCTCATTTCAGGCTGCGTGTTGTCAGCTGTTTCCCATACCTTGTTAAAGTCCACGACGTTTCTGTAGGTGAAGGTCGTTTTCTTAGTGTTGGGGTCGAACACGGACGAAACAATTGCCTGCTGCTTCCGCTCGTAGTCGGATGCGAGGTCGTTCATTTCCTAAGAAAAATAAAATTCAGACAGGACTGTTTAGGTGTAGGAAATTTCAGTACATCCGCCAATTGGTTATGTACAGTTCTTTATCCGCAACCAACAAGCAATCAATATTTCCCTCTGTGTGTGTGTGTGTGTGTGTGTGTGTGTGTGTGTGTGTGTGTGTGTGTGTGTGTGTGTGTGTGTGTGTGTGAGAGAGAGAGAGAGAGAGAGAGAGGGAGGAGGCGAAGGAGGCCGGCGGGTGATCCGATGGTTGCTGATCAGCGGAAGTTCAAGTGTACTTGTCCGCTTGTCACGTACTTATGTACTACCGCTATCCGACCTCAACTGTGACAGGGACACTGCCTCTCGCGCGCACACACACACACACACACACACACACACTGACTGACACGACTCACGCCGAACGGGCCGCTGAACTGAAATACCCACATAAATAGGCAGTCGCATAACTCGCTCACATTATCTTTCCTCTGGGAGAGAGAGAGAGAGAGAGACTCCGAGAGAGAGAGAGAGAGAGAGAGAGCCTGCGGAGAGAGCGACTTACAAACTGATTGCCGTTGATCGTTGTGATGTCAGTGAGCTTTGCTTGAAACTTTGACTCCATGCAACATTTTTTCGGAGCCTGCCCCCAGACACAAGTCAAAAGCGCGGCAGCTGCGGCGACATAAAGTACGGACACCATGGTCGCTGTGCAGTCAAGTTCAGCTCGGGATACGCTCTGCTAATCCGACTTGACAGTACCGTGAAGTAGTCCTGCGAAACAGGGCTTTCTTTCGTCGCCTCACGGCTCCGAGGCGTGGTGTGTCGCATATGAATACGGGCTGGTGTGCCAGCAGCGCAGCCGGGTAATAGCCCCGTGACGATTGGGTGATATTTCTGTCTTTCCTACTCTTGGCGCAGAGTCGCGTGATGTTGACCGTGTGTTTACACTCACGGGACAAGGAAGAGAGCGGGTTTGAGCACAGCGTCTGTCTGGTGTTCATTAATTTGGTTTGATTGACATCAATGACGTGCACATATCACTGCCGGTGTCAAGGCACCGCTGTCA
>JACVVK020000003.1:375000-387500 GCA_018292915.2 Batillaria attramentaria
AGAGATAGACACAACGGGGCAGACACTAAAAGAGACACTGAGAAAGACACACGCTGAGACAGACACTAAGGCAGACAGGCACCGAAGCAGACAGACATTGCGACAAACAGAGCGGATAGGCAGACAGACACTATACAGACATGCTGAGACAGACACGCACTAACCCAGACATAAACAGACAGACACTGACTTAGGCAGACGGACCTGAGACAGATACCGAGACAGAGAGACACGAGCACAGACAGACACTGAGACAACCAGACACTGAGACAGACATATACTGAGACAGAGCCACTGAGACAGAGACACAGAGACACACAACAAGAAAGACGTTGAGACAGACACCGAGACAGGGGCTGATGCTATGACACTGAGAGACAGCGGCAGGCAGACATACACTGAGACTGACAAAGATAGACACTAAGACAGACAGACATAGACAGACACTGAGGCGGCACATCGGACAGATCAGCATGCAGTGACAGACACCGACACAGACACTGAGGCAGACAGACGTTGAGACAGGCAGGCAGACAGACACTTGGGCAGGCAGACAGGTATAGACAGACAGACGATGAGGCAGACAGACGCTGAGACAGACACTTGGATAGGCAGACAGGTATAGACAGACAGACGATGAGGCAGACAGACGCTGAGACAGGCAGACACACACTTGGGCAGGCAGAGAGGTATAGACAGACAGACGATGAGGCAGACAGACGCTGAGACAGGCAGACAGACGCTGAGACAGGCAGACAGGTATAGACGATGAGGCAGACAGACACTGAGACAGGCAGACAGACACTGAGACAGGCAGACAGACACTTGGGCAGGCAGACAGGTATAGACAGACAGACGATGGGGCAGACAGACGCTGAGACAGGCAGACAGACACTTGGTCAGACAGACAGGTATAGACAGGGACAGACAGGCAGACAGACAGACGATGAGGCAGACAGACACTGAAGTAAAAACTGAGACTTGGGTGGGTGGGGTGGGTGTTTAGGAGTTTTACGTCCTTTTCCACCACGTATGGGTGATATCCAAGACGGGGCACAAAATAACATGTAGCCCCAGCCGGGATTCGAACTCACGACCCGAGCATTGAGAGTCCACACAAAAATGAGACTGACATACTCTCAGACATACAGACAGACAGAATGTCTGACCTACCTTCATCCAACACTGCCAGTCTTTCTTGAGTTGCAGCCGGATCTACTGAGACCTTCCGGAGGACACTCTTCATAGCAGCGAGTTCCTGATGAAGGGACGTACAGCTTTCAACGGGCAGTCTCACATCAGCCACAGGCACAGAGACACTTGCGCAGAGATTCCACAGCCCCATCTGACCACTGAAGGATATATTCAACAGGGTGGTGGCGTTGAACATAATCGTTTGCCCCGCGGTTCGGTAAGAAATCCAGTTGTTTGTCGCGAAAGCCGCCAAATGAAGAACCAACGTTACGACCAGCACAGCGAGAGAAACGATTTTGGGAAGTGGAGGCGCCATGTTGGATTTTGAAGGCGACTGAGTCACTAGTGCTTCTTCAGTTCAGTCGCACCTTTAGTCAAAGTCGTTACTGACGTAAAACGGGAATATAACTATACTCAGTCGGTAGTATTTCATGCACGCAGAGAGGGTTGTCACTCAGTGCACTCTGACCAGTACTGTGAAACGCTGTCAATGCGGAGTGATAGTGGCGCAAGTCGGGTACATCAGTCAGTTTACGTCGGGCGGAGAATCAGTGCCGCGGAGTGTTCGTATCAATGATCTCAGTCCGTCGCCGCGGCCGGAATAACAAAAAAAGAAAACAACCTGAAACTGTGTCTCAGTCGTAATCAGTACTACAAGCTACATTGTGCATACCGCTGTTGCCCACGACTGACTCAAGTTCCTTTATTGATAACGACTGACTCCAGTCCGTCTTTACAACTCACTCAGTAAAGCAGCAACACAGCTATGACTGAGCTGTGAGTTTCTGATTCGCTGTAACCACTCAAGCGTTCCGGCCGCCAATGTCGCTCTTTCAAACGTCAGCCCCCCCCCCCCCTCCCCCCCCCTTCTCAAGTCGCAATTAAGCTCAACTTCCTTTTTGTTGGAGCAGAGCCTTACTTCAGTGTATGGAATACTGTTGCAGTCATTCTCCAGTCTACGGTGTTTCTGAGGAATCAGGTTGCCATCTATGTGCGACTGGGTCAGTGTCCTGCAGATTATCATGTCCAGTCTGCGCGGTCGTCTGAACCTCCCCCCCCCCCCCTCGCCCTTCCACCGCACCACTACCCCACCACATTTCCCCGCTGCGCGAAAAATCGACGGATTCCCCCCCCCCCCCCCCCAAAAAAAAAAAAAACCCAAAAAACAATAACTAGAAATCCAAATTAGAGTTAATGCCGCGGCCGGGGGGTTCAAGTACTAGGCGGGGGTCTTACAACCAGTTATGACAACGGCCCTGGAACTGAATATCACTGACTGACTCTGTGATACGGCGGTAAGGCCCACAATAAAACAGGTAAAAACACCAGCCAGATTTTAGTCGTAACTAACTTGGTCGGAATGAGAGGTGCACAGGTTTTCCAAAACTGAGGAAGTTTTCCAAGACTGGTCCATTAAAAACCTGTGGATCATATGTCACCAGTGCGGACCGGCGACGTTTCAACATTTTCAAAATACTTTTATTATTTTTTATTTATGATTTATTTTCCCTCACGCGGCGCTGTATTCACGCTAAGACAGGAGCGCAGGTATTTTCAACTCCGGCACAACTTGAAACATAAACTGATCCGGTTTTACTCTGTGACTCTAACCCGGCTTCAAATTTTTCTCTACTAAACCTGGAAAAATAATGGAAGATTTAATTTCACCTGCATCAAGAAGACTAAACAAATAAAGTCTTGTGTACGTTATCTCGCAAATTTTGTCCGTTGAGAATTTTGTAAAAATGAATTAAAGAAAAAATTAGTGTGCTTACTCTTGTGACTTCGGGCGTGACCTCAATCACGGGAAGTAACCGTGTAGATCACGTCACTTTGGAACAATGTGAGTGGTTCCCCATTACTGGCGACGAGGCGGGCGAGACCTGTGGCGTACAGTAAATGCTCTGCTCTGTATTTGTGTCATTTCTCATGTGTGCAGCGTTTCCAGTCAAGCTGAACACGGCATGCAGGCATGGAAGAAGAGGAAGTTGAGCTGATATCCGAATGGCCTGTCACCACATCGCACAGCGGTCATGAACATCAGCAGTGCCATGGGGGATCCCAACAAGAACACTTCCCCTGTGCTTCTCCCATGGTGCCACCACAAACTGCTGCCAAATCCGCAGATGAAAGACCAAGCACTGACTGGATGTTGCACCATTCAAGTGAAGGCAATACAGGAAGTGGCAAACATTCGAATTCCAAAGGATCAGTACTGGATATGGTTACTAACAAGAGACATATACAAACAGACAAACATTGCAAGGAGGTTCCTACCAAAATCATGCATCTGTTAGATTCAGATAGAGGAACATATTTTGTACCAACTTCAGCTAAAGAAAGAGACAGAAGTTTGAGTAGAGGGGACGCTCAGATAAGCCAAGACTCGAAAAGCAATCACGGCTCACAGGAGAAATGCCTTTTGAATATCAGTAATTCTCATAGCAGTGCCGCAGAAGACAAGCCCCAGGAACTGTTGGCCCAGGCTCGGCTGGCAAGGTGGTGGCGCCGAGAAGGCCAGCGCGCAGTGAGGTTGGAACTGAAAGACAAGGTCCTGCCAGTCTCTGCTAATCCCAACACCTTACTTTTCCATGTTGCCAGGTAGGTTGGATTTTATTTTGCAGTGCAGAATGTTCTCTGCATATATAGTTTTGGTTCAATGCGTGCAGCATTTTCTATGGGCACCTGCGCTACGTGGTCATGTTTAAACTCCATCACACACTTGTGTCTGCATGCACACTATCTACAAACATTGATGCACACACACACACACACATGTATATATACGTACACATGAGCACCGAACACACATACACACACACATACACAATATCTGCCCACAAACAATTCACAGCTATATTTACTGACATGCACGCACACCACACTTTCACACACACACACACACACACACACAAGAGAAATGACATGGTACAGATTTTATGCATGTCCTGATACACACTTATAACCTATACCCAAACGCCCATTTGTGCACACCCATTTATGCACAATCACACACTCTTCTCTGTTCACCATAATTATGATTCAAATATTCCCACAGGCTTCCAGAGGGCAGAAAATTCCTTGAAGAGGAGCTGCAACACCTGAAGCAAAGGGTTAAACAAGGGAGAGAAGTGACCGGAGATCTGATGGCGGCCCTTGGATCAGTGGAAGAATGGCTGGGGAAGGTCGAGGATGCGGTCGCCCATCTGGAAAAAGCCACATCACTACATCCAGACAGTAGGTATAAGAAACCTTTGTCAGGGAAGAATTTATCAAATCATGCCAGAAGGCACTATTGATACAGACAGAAAGAAGAGAGACAGTACGTTCTCACAGGGGGAACCCTAGAAATGGCGCACACCATTGCAACAGATTTTATAACTTTCCTCCTAATGTAGTAATACATGTATTGATAAAACTTGAAAAACAAATTTTTAAAAAAAACAATCTACCTTTTTTGCCGTACAATCACCACTATTTCGCTATAACTAGAAGCAAGTTTTGTGTGCACTCGGCACAAATCCTGGAGTGAACCTCCCATAACATGAGCATAGGCATGATGTGTTGCGGTCGGAGATTAACAGTTTCAAGGGCACAGATTTCAGACATGGTATGGTAGACTTCTCCTCGGTGCACATATCCATCTTTGCTGAAATGCTCACGGCACCGCAGGGCTGGAGGATGAAGCAGTAAAAGCCTGCTGCCGCTAAGCGCTACTTTATGTGCAAACCTCCACCCTGCTATTCACTCTGGTGCGTGCGACAGTATTTCTGTTTACCATGACACCGGCCACAGCCTACTCTTCTTCGAAAGATGAACGTGGGCTTTTTAATGTACACACTTCATGTATGTGCGTGCGTGTGTACACGGAGGCAAGACAGGCACTGTAAACGAGTCTGCACACAGATTTGACTCGATAGGGTAAGAAAAAATCCCACCATATTCCTGCCCACAGGGGACTCAAACCAGGCAGCTCAGGATCCGAAGTCGGATGCCTTAACCACTAGACCAAATCCCCTGTCAGGCAAACAAACAGGGTTTTTTTGGGTTGTTTTTTTTTCCCAACAATGTGTGCTAAGCATGCATAGTTATTTTCAGGTGGGCTTTAGAAATAACTTGTGGGAGTAAAGTAGTCTTGACATATGCTATGATACATGTACATCTCCAGACAAAGAGTGGAGGTGGCTTCTGCACAAGGTGTGTCGACAGCTGGCTGTTAGACGCAGGCAGACACAGCTGATGAATGCTGTTCCCCCAAACCCTACTTTCCCTGTCTCACAACAGGTTGGTTCTGAAGGCTGTATGATAGATATTTATATAAGTTTGTGAAATAGAGAAATCCATATACTAAGGTAAAAAAAAAAAAAATGAACTCTTCACAACCGGTGAATCAACTTACCGGAACTTTTACTAAACTTTAAACAGAAAGGACTGTAACCAAATTTTCGGGCCCTCAACAGGTCCTCCTTCAGGAGAATGGATATATAGAGAGAAACTAAGTACTACAAAATATAGCGTCATTTACTTACATATCCAGCATTATATTTTATATATATAGGATAGGAGCAAAGACGTCACTAAAGCCGAAAACATGCGCTCAATCAGGTCAGTTTGAAAGTAGGGGAAGTAAGTAAAGCTGAGAGCGCTCTTTAGATCTAAGAGATGTGTGCTTTGTATGCTACAAATTTTTATGATGTATTTTACGTTACCGTGAGCCAGAGTTCAAAATTAGCGACTGCTCTGTGCCATTTTCATGTGTGCTAAGCACTGGTATTTGCTGCCCAGGGATTCTCTTAAACAGTGTTATGGTATTGTCAAAAAGTTTAGACAAAATATTTTGACCTGCTGTGTGTCTTGAACAGGCCAATTCCATCTTTGCTAAGCCAACGTATGTTTTGGAACAGTTTTGCTCGTGAGTGCACCTGTACGCTGCAAATACTCAATCTTGATGATTAGTACAGCTCTTAATGCGATACAATGTTGTTTACACTTTGCATGAGCGGTTGCACATTCAAATTCTACGAATTCTCTTGTTAAACTACTGGAGCGCTCAGTGTGGTTGCTACATCATCAAGTAATAATAATAATTACGATAATAATGAGTATTGTATAGGCGCTTTACCCAGTTTCATGAATCTGCTCAAAGCGCCACAAACTGAACCCAACACGCACACTCACGTGAATCGCTCACATTCTCTCACACACAGGACATAAACACGTTATAATCACGAGGTGCGAAGGGTCAGCTCAGTTATTTAAATTTCAGGATTTAGGATAGCATTTATTTTTCAAATTGGTGGGCTGAACATTTCCAAAGAAGAGGGGGAGGAAGCCGGAGTACCTGGAGAGAACCCCCCGACAATCGGCCCACATGGACGGTGCCACATACGAGAAGGAAGAATTCTTTGCCCCGAGTGGGACTCGAACCCGTGACCTCTCGCATTGGTGACACGTCTCTTAACCACAAGACCACCGACCGCCCTGCCACCGTACGCTTCTGTTGGCTCAGTGCCAGCGTTACTGAAGCTGTCACTGTCCAGGTGTCTAAGTTGTGTGACAATAGAGACCATGAAAACAGTTCAGTATTATCTGTGACCATAAAAATATTAGTAGCAATCGCCCCTTTGAAGGTGTCGTTCTTGTTCAAACACAGGTGGAGAAGGTTTCAGCCCAAAATTTGACATTTTTGGAGTTTTTCCACAAGTACGCCCTGGCACGTGTTCCAGTCATCATCACAGACTTGGTGTCCACTATGACACAAGTCCCCTGGAACTTGCAGCACATCAGCAATGCGGCAGGTAAACTTCACTTCAGTGTTAGTGGGGTTTTTTTTGTTTATAGATTTGTTTGTTTTGTTTGGATTTTTGGTGGGTTTTTCTGTAGTTGTTGTGTTTTTATGTTTTTTGTTGATTGAGGTTTTTGGGTTTGTTTGTTTGGTTGGTTGGTTTGGGGGTTTTTTGTTGTTGTTTTCTGGGGGGGGGGTGTGTGTGTGTGTGTGTGTGTGTGTGTGTGTGTGATGTGGTTTGGGTTGCTTGTTTGTTTTTTTCATTTGTTTTTGTATCAGTCTGTCAGAGGCTTGTTGAATAAAAAGTGTTGTAACAGTTTTTAACAATGGGTTTCTTGCTCTGTGAAAGCTTGTGGGGCATTTGAACTGCACACACACACACACATGTCACACACACACACACACACACACACACACACACACACACACACACACACACACACACACACACACCATGCACACACATTTCCACCCTCACTTTCCCATTCTCACAGGTACATCAAAAAGCACGCTGACAGGGGCGGTAGCAGAAATCAAGCATGATAAGAAAAATAACAAACACTGACATTTTTACGGCAGTCCCGTTATGTACAATTCCCCAAAGTCTGGTCTAGGTGATCTCTATTTTCAGGTGAGTGTATGGCACAGGTCAAACGATCAGTGCCTGGATCAGTTGAGTGGGCAGGGCTGGAAGAGTCGAGGACGGTGAAAGTGTCAGAGTTTTTGCACCATCTGCACAGTCGCCGTGACTACCTGTTCGACTGGAGCCTCCCTTTGCACTGTCCACGTCTGGCCGAGGAGCTGACCATCCCTCGTTACTTTGCTGGTAAGGGTGGGTGGGTGTTTGGGAGTTTAACGTCCTTTTCCACCACATAAGGGTGATGTCAAAGATGGGGCAACGAGAAAAAAGGCCAGCACAAATATTTGGCCCCAGCCGGCGGGATTCAAACTCAAGACCCGAGCATTGAGAGTCCAACGCTCCACCATTCGGCCACCCCGGCTCCTTGCTGGTAAGAGTATGATCATTTGCTGGAAAGAAGTGTAATGTGAGTATTCGAAGGCCTGTCCCCTCCTTGACTCCAGCCAGTCCCTCCCACTCCCAGATCCCACCCCCAGATCCCACCCTTGTAACTTCCTTCAGCTTCTTCAGAACAGAAGCTTTGTTTTAATGGGCTAATTCCAAGTTTGCTAATCCAATTTATGTTTTGGAACACTCGCTCATGTGGATGGATGCTCGAAATACTCTATCTTGATGATTAGTACAGCTCTTAATGCAATACAGTGTTGTTACACTTTGCTTTTGGGGTAAACATGCGCACACACACACACACACACAAAAGAAACCTGTCATCATCCTATAACTCATTGATCACAGTACCATGATTTTGTTATTTTTTATGCCTATCAAATCACCCATTACAGCCATGCAGTATGTGTAACTGTATTTTAAAACGTAAATACCTGAATAATGAATACAATCACTCCTTTCACAGGTGACTTTCTACAGCGCACCAGTCCTGGCAGCCTGTACAGAGACAGTTGGCCTAGTCTGTTTGTGGCGCCCCCTGGTGTTCACAGTGGACTGCATGTTGATGCCTTTGCCTCCAACTTCTGGATGGCTCTTTTCCAGGGTAGGAAGAGGTGAGACATGTTTGTTGTACCTTGTTGCTCCACTTTTTTTGTAATTGCATGAAAAGGTGTTTCTAATAATTATTGCATTCAGTTCAGTTAATCAGTTCAGTGCGGTCCTTTTCAATATAAGTAAGTTCACAAGGAGAATGCATATTTCGTTGTTTTTGACAGGTGGGTGTTCTTCCGACAAGAAGATGTGCCGTGTTTGTATCCTGTTCATGCAAACAGCCTTGACCCTGTGTTTGAGGCCAAGGTCACTGACGTTGATCTCGAGGCACACCCACTGCTGTCCCTTGTTCAGCCCATGGAATGTGTTCTTACTGCAGGTGAAATAAAACATTTTAAAAATTCTTTCAGAAAATGTATAAATATGTCATATCTGTCTTGAACACTGCATTTTTCTTGTTTGTTGCTGATTTTTGTTGTTGAGTTAGCTTTGTTTTGTGGTGGTGTATTTTGCTTTTGTTTTTATTTTTTTTTATTTGTCTTGTGTTTTTGGTTTTCCTTTCTATGTTGTTGTTTTCTCTGTTTTGTGTGTGTTGGAGGGGTGGGGGGCTGCTTGTGCTTATTTTTGCTTTTTTGTCGTTGATTTTTCTTTTGTTTTGTTTTGTTTAATTGTTTTGTTTTGGTTTTTTGGAGAGGGGGGGAGAGGGAGGGGCGTTTTTGCAGACATGTTTTGACACGCGTTAGTGCAGCGTGCATGCTTCGAAAGGAAGCCTGCCTGTGTAACTCTTATTTTCATGACCTGACAGGTGAAATACTGTTTGTGCCCGGTGGCTGCCCTCACTATGTGGAAAACCTGGACACTACAGTAGCCATCTCCGCTAATTTTGTGGATCTCTCCAACTGGCGCAACGTCTTGCAAGAACTGGATGTGAACGGACTAATAGATCCCAGAGCCGCTGATCTTGCGCACCAGTTCCGACAACCCATGTTCATCAGCCGCATGAACAGTGACATTGGTGACCTCCCTTGGCATGTATTCAAGGCTTGGCGACCGAGCGATGTAAACAGTTTTGATACGGTTGAGGAGAGTGTAGTTTCATGATTTGTTGCCGGATATTGACAGGGTTGTTTATGTCACTGGTCGTGTCTGCATGGGCGATTTAATTTCTGTGGGAGAGTGAACAAATGCTGATGAGGAAGTGTGCATGTGTTGTTTTTTTTTTACACGCAGACACATTAATGTGTAACGTGTTGCAGTGATATACCCTGTTTCAGGTTTCCAGCATACATTTGTTGCCAGACGGGCAGTAGCTTTCATATTTCAGAATACACATCATTACAGAGATTTAGTTTTGAGTAAACAGTTTTGATTCAGAGTGGAAAATTCTCTATCTCAGTTTAGTATGAAGTCAGACAGATAGAGAATGGTGTGTGCATGTGCGTGCGTGCGTGTGTGAGTGTGTGATACAAAATATTAATATTGTTTCACAATATAGAAATGGAAAAGCAAAACAGCAAGAACACAAACACACACACACACACACACACACACACACACACACACACACACACACACACACACACCAGCTGTAACAAAGTGTCCGGTCTGCAGATACAATGAGAAAATTATTCACTATTCATGAATTTAATTTGCAATCACTGATTGGTTTCACTCATGCTAAGAATGTGTTTGCCTGTAGTGTGTAATGTAAGTGTATTTTTCCTCTCATTGGATGTGTTATGCAAATGATAATGATGATGACCTGCTGCCGTACGGAATTATACAAGGGTTCATTTATTTCCCTCCGCTACGTTAGCATGGAACGAGTTACCAGATCATGTAAAGCGCTGCGATTCACTTAGTTCCTTTAAACGTTTCTTATCTCAAGAAGATCCTATCGTCCCTCCTTATTACTACTTAGGCCATAAACCAATTCAGAGTATTGCAAATTGAGACTCGAAATGAGTGACCTGAACAACCATCTTCTTAAGAGACATTTGTCTGACGACCGTTGTTGTGCATGTGGTTACGAAGTAGAAGACCCACCCCATTACTTAATAAAGTGCCCCCTGTTTCATCATGCACGTAGCTTTACAATAACTTAACTGCCGTATGAAATCAACGTCGATATCCTCTTGCCGTGAGAGGAAGCCCCACCCAATCTCTGTATCAAACTACAAACCTTTTCCAAACCGTACAACAGTTTATTGACTTATCAGGTCGCTTCCCCATTTAAATTTCTAAGCCAGTGTCCAAGCGAGCGGGCTGTTGCCACCACCACTCACAGTACAGTTTGATATGCTCTTTCTTTCTTTCTTATTTCTTTCTCTTTCCTGTTTTTGTTTTTTTTTTCTTCTTCTTCTTTATTTTACGTCATCACATTTCAATCCAGTTTTTCCACGCCAATTTCTCCGCCATGCTTTTATGTAAACTGGTTTAGATGAGCATGTACATAAGTTTTTACTTGTGCTCTCTTACAATGTAATGCCATTTACTGCTTCACGGTGGTCCTGCAATGAATACAAATGTTTAAACCAAATGATCGTGATGTTTGAATTACAGTGTAGTGTGTTTGTGCATTCCTTTTATGACTTCTTTGCTGTTTTTTGTTTGTTTGTTGTTGTTGTTTTTTCCTGATCAGCTGCTTTGTGTGTGTGCGTGTGTGTGTGTGTGTGTGTGTGTGTGTGTGTGTGTGTGTGTGTGTGTGTGTGTGTGTGTGTTGCATATTGGCTGGTATGAGTGTGGGAGTATGCGCATTGAGTGACTGTGAGAATTTGCCCTGTGTAAGTACGATTCATGATCATTATTATTATTTATGTGCTTGTTTGAAGACAGACCAAAAGACAGTTTACGAAGCTGTCTTAGCAATAAATTTAACTGAATGAATAGAACGGGATTGAATCTCTCTCTCTCTCTCTCTCTCTCTCTCTCTCTCTCTACACACACACACACACACACACACACATTGACACAACAAGCACATTGACAAACACGCATACACACACTGACACAAACAAATACACGGACACACACACATACACACACTCACTCACACACACACACACACACACACACACACACACACACACACACAGAGTGTAGCGACTTGCACCTAAAACCAATGTACACGTTTTATACATCGATCCATACTGACCAGACTCAAGACTGCACTGATCAGATTCGCCACGAGTGGACCCTCCACACTAACACCCCAGGATACTAAACCTCTCTCAACAGGTGCCAAACTCTCTTAATTCTCCACCGTCCACCATAAAGTCAGATCAAAAGGAACCCTTCACTGACTGGTCACGGGCATGTGAAGTATTATTGTGTATAGACAAAGCTGTTAACTTGGAATTCTAATTTGTTTGATATATATATCAAAGCCATTTAACCACCCGTCAAGCTGTTTCACTGTCAAGGTTTGAAGTGCAAACGCCTCGTTATATTATAGTTCTCCAGATTTATGGTAAGGTTTAATTTGAACCACTGAGAGGTGTGGCGCGCAGATTTCGCCTGTGATCGACTTTCAGTACATCAGTCGCAAATACGGTGGCACACTGAGGCCACCTGACTGAGCTGTTCAACTGTCAGCAGCTGAATGCGTGAGGTGTAAACTGCGTACTTGCTCCCAGTTTTATTTTCTGTAGTTCAAACCAGAGATCGATTTGTTTACACCTATAGTCTTCTGAAATAGCTGAGCTGGCCCTTCGCACCACGTGGTTGTTATGTGTTCATGTCCAGTGTGCGAGAGACTGTGTGTGATTGACGTGAGGCGTGCGTCAGTGTTGGGTTCCGGGCAGCTCGCGGCGTTTTGAGCCAGGTCAAGAAGCTGGGTAATAGGGTTGACACACGTTGTAATTCTGCAGGCCTACCAGCGGCAAAATGTCCCCGGGGTCAGTTAAATACGCTTGTAGCGGCCACTCCCCGGAGACGCCGCCG
>JACVVK020000003.1:392500-402500 GCA_018292915.2 Batillaria attramentaria
GTGTGGGATCATACTCCGAAATGTAAAATCAACGACACTGTTGCTGGTGGTTGTGGCAATGCTCCCCCCCCCCCATCCCGCCTCACCCCCACCCCTCTCCCACCCCACCCCACCCCGCCCCATCCGCCTCCCCCCCCCTCCCCTTCCAAGAAAAAGAAAGTTTCATCCAAAACCCAAACTTTAACTTCTCTCGTATAGTCGTGCCATTGCTTGTATTTCTGGCCCGTCAGCAGTGAGTCAACAAAGTTAATTACAAGTATCATTACACATTATGTAGACTGAAAGAACTCACGCAACAAACGTGAATGAGATTCTCCAAGGCAATCAAGGGGGGAAAAATGAAAGAAGGCAGTAGTTATTGCTGACATCATGAAGTAAACAATAGTCAAAACATGAGAAAAATTATGCTGGCGCCGTGAACATGTTTGATGAATGGAACGCCTTACAAATGGCCAGTCATCATCATCATCATTATTATAGTTATCATCGTCGTCATCGTCGTCATCGTCATCATCATCATCATCATCATCATGTCGTCGTCGTCATCGTCATCATCATCATACAACCACCAACAACAACCACCACAACCATCACTACTTCTGCGCTTTTTGTCAAATCGGTCATCTTCTTGCGGGAAATGAGGACAAGGAAAAAACACAGTTTGATCACCTTTTTTTTTTTCTTTTTTCTTTTTTTTTTTTTTCTTTTTTTGAAAGCAGCGCCTGCCGTAGACAGAATCAAAACAGCCCGCCGTGTTGCTGACGCAGTAAAACGGTTACAAGTCAAATGTCCAGACTATGGCGAAAAGTTCAATGAAGACACTTAACGACAAATCTTGTACTCGCGCCAATTTGTGAGGATTTTTTTTTTTTTTTTTTTCACAAATTGTCAGCTCGCTCGAGATTGCGTTCCCGAACATGTGCCTGAGAGGTAAGGCCAAGGAAATAAAGAAGTCTGTTTCCGGAGCTCACCGTTCAAAAACAAAGGCGCAAGCAGGACATGAGTTTTCAGCTTTGCAGATTGGCCTGAGTTACTTACGACGACAAAAGCGTGATACCGTTAAGACAAAATATTATAGCCTTCTGTAGCCTGTCGTTGCTAGGACATGAGTCCAAATCTACGCTTAATGATTGGTTACAGCACTGGGATTACAGAGCGTTCTCAGGTGTCGGGGTGGGGTGGGTGTTTGGGGTTTAACGTCCTTTTCCACCACATACGGGTGGTATCAAAGACGGGGCAACGACGAAAAAGCCAGCACAAATATTTCGCCCCAGCCGGGGTACGAACTCACGACCCGAGCATTGAGAGTCCAACGCTCTACTATTCGGCCACCTCGGCTCCCCTCTCAAGTGTCACGTGACACCAAACCCGCATACAAAAGAAAACAAGTTCCAACAATATAATAAGAAGACTAGCTTTTCTTTGCTCTTTTTAAACCTTGGTGAAACAAGGGGTCGGTCAGAAATTGAAAACAAACCACTTTGTTTTGGGGCCTTGCGAACAATATTGTGCACTCCTTCAATCTGAATGTGAACTGAGATGAAAGGAAGCCACAGTTCATACCGTGGCCATCGTCAACATTCACACATCATTATATTAAACAGCACACACATGCACACAGTATGAGGACATATTTATAGGCTCTGGAATTCGTCTGGAAAACACATATATGGACTCATACAACTTACAAGGCATTATCATATGTTTTCGTGTGTACACCACTTTCACATTCACACGCGTTGCACAAAGATTCACACACAGGAATTGTTTGTGAAGCGTAGATATATGGAACACACACACACACACACACACACACACACACACACACACACACACACACACACACACACACGAAACTGTCGGTGTTCCAAGCTCATACGATACACTTCACTTAGCCTCTCATGCATAGTCGGTATATGCTTAACTGTTGACTGGGTGTTCTTTTGCGTGTTTAACGTCCATTTTCACCACAGGAGGGCAGTGTGAAAGACAAGTAAAGGGCGAGGAGGAGAGAGCGTGCGCCGCAAGTTCTTGGCTACCGGCCGGGATTCGATATCACGACCCGAGTATTCAAAGTCCCATGTTGTCCATTCTCGGCTGTCCCGGCCCCCTAAACTATTGTGCGAGTATCAGGAGTAGGTCCATCCAACCGTACAAAGATGCGTTCTTGGAATTTTGAGTGCATCCTTTAAGATTCTCATTTCAGCAAGTTCATGCTTTGGTTCTGCCACCACTCAAAGACACAAGCGCGCACAAAGAAGCCAAACACGTTCCAGCACTGGCTCAAGTCTTCCTCTTGTACGAATTGTTTAGGCACACACTGGCTGACTCATCACCAAAGAGTGAAACACACGCACACACACACACACACACACACACACACACACACACACACACACACACACACACACACACAGATCACCGACACGCACTGAGGCACCCGTAGGTTAAGATCGTTTCGTGATATTCGGCACAGACTCAGCCTTGACTAAGTCACCGAAGAGTCTGGAAGGCGCCGGGTCGTAGTCAAATATCTCGAAGTCGTACTTGTAAAGCTTCTTCAACTTTTCCAACGTAGTCCTCGAGATCCCTTTGTAAGCGTCCACCATGGCTTGCTCCCGCTGATGCTTCCACTCCTTCGGGGACTTCGTCGGCCTGTTCCTGTACGCCTCGTGGGCCAGAGCCTTGAACTGGCTGGCGTTCATTTTGGCGGCGTTCGGCTGCGGGAAGGCCATCTCGCTGGGCAGGTAGCCGTTGATCTGGAACGTCCTCCACAGGCGCTTGGCCAGATCGGTGGTGTTAGAGCAGTTGCTGTAGAACTTGCTGTTCAGCACCTGGTAGTTGTAGTCGATCAGCATGTCCATCTCGCCGTGCACGTGCGCCTCGTGGTCGTAGTTGTCCATTATCCAGGACATGTTGAGGCGCTTCAGGACGTACCGGACGTCCTGCGAGAACGTTTCCATCTTCCCGATCACGTGCGGCCGGTACATGCACGGGCTGCACAGGTACTGGATAGGCTTCCAGTGCTCGTTCAACCGTGTCGGCTGATTGGAGACCACGTAGTCCAGGAACTCGATGAAGGAGATGTCGCCCGCGCAGTGCGTCCGGTTGTCCTTGACCTTGCGCTGCTTGACGATGTTCTGGCCCTCAGTGCGCCAGTAGTCGACCAGGAGGAACTTGTCGACGTACGCGGACCACAGGCGGCTGTAGGGATCCCGCACGAACATGAAGCGGAGGTCGCTCACCAGGTGCTCGGGCGTGAAGGAGGAGTTGACGATGAAGTACCTGGAGACGAGAATCGCATCCGGTGAAAGTTAAGGTGCAAGTGGCGCGGCAATGCCTTGCAAAAAATAAATAACAACTACGTGTCAGGAATAGAACACACACACACACACACACACACACACACACACACACACACACACACACACACACACACACACACACACACACACAACGTTAACGTACTTCATGCTTTTCCGTCCTCCATAGTGCGTCGTCATGCGCGGGATGTCGAAGGGCGAGGGGTAGTGTTGCTTGCCTGTGTCGTTGTGAAGGTAACGGAACACATTCAGCCAAAACGTGCAGCCCACTTTGGGCACAACACAGTATGACACATTCCCGTATCGCGTCAGGCGGGCCACGCCACCCTGCTTCACCTGGAAAAGAGCGGAACAAATAACTCCCTCTAATGGCCGGAGTGGATCTCATTTTCAGCCCAGGGGAGGTGAGGCTACGCGACACAGATGCAAATCTGGAGGAAAACGCTATATATTCCTCTTACACATAACGCTGCAGATGACACTCTAGAAATGCTTTAAAATTCACAAAAAAAATCACAAAAAACAGGCAGCCATAGACTCATGCGTACAGGAAATTTAAACAAATTCCAATATTCCGTTTTTTGGCAATGTTGGCAGCGACCACATACCCCCTCATTCCACGGTCGTCTGCTGGCTCCTGTGCCAGCCGCGCATGAATACAAATAGTCGACAAGCCAGCCTCATTTTTCCCTAATTTTACTATTACCTGGCAAGAAACTTGTTTACAAAGCCAACAAAAAGCACCAGATTGCCATATTTTACTATGCACACAAATTTTAAAAGGGGCAAAGATTTTCTACTATATTTAGCCGAGTTGGTACTACATACCCCGGAAGCTAATACCGTCGCGTAGCCTGAGCGCCAGCGTTACCTTCCCCTTGTTTCCCGCCTTTTCCTTTGGCACGCGTCATGCCATTACGTAACAGCTCAGCCTAGGTCCCGCGGCGTCCCGCAGAGCGGCGGCGACCAGTAGCTACGGACGGGCAGGAGCCCGGGAGAGGGGGATGGTGGTGGCAATAACTTGCTTTCCCCTGGTCGCTACCCACTCTCAGAATGAAGCCAGCCAGGCCCCAACAGGTTCTTCCTCCGCGGTAGTGCGTTTCTCCACTTTGCAAGTCTTTTTTTTTTTTTGTCTTTTTTTCCCCAAATAAATAAATTGGCAATAACCTCACGTATGCCCTTCACCTTGACCTTTGCTGAAATTACTAGCGGTCACTAAAATGTTCTCACAAAAGTCGAAAATTCTCAATTTTGAGATATGTACGTTACTGCAATCTACTGGTTATGCAGTTTAATTCCATATAAGAATGAAAGCTGTAGTGCTAAAATTGACAGAGATATCAACAGTTGAAGTTGGCTACTCACAAGGCGGCCATACTGACCCCCGGCACTCTTTTCGCCTGTAGCGGTGTTCGGCCTAGCGCGACTTACGGTCCCTTTCGCGAGAACTGGTCACAAATACGCTTTGAAACCAACAATCAATGTGCAAAAGGAAACTGTTCGGTCAAAATAACGATTTCCCAAACTTTCGCACAATCCCTGTGAAAAGGTCCGCCAAAACTGCGCAAGGTCCACCAAAACTGAAAATATTACTTTAACGGTCCTACTAATTACCGAAAACAACCGAAAACAACTCTTAATACGGGTAGAACGCGGTTAAAACATAGAAATAACAACACACAAACATAACAACAACACACAAACATGATTTAAGGTGAAAAAGAGACCTTAAAAAAGCTAAAAAGAACAAATGTGACATTGCAGAAAATAACCAGTCCGGACCAGACGGAGTCGCTTTCCTTGGGAGACACGTTCATTTCGTCCTGTTCTCTTGGAGTGAATAAGTACTTTTTTTCCTTTTAACTAGTTTAAGGCCTCTTTTTTCACCTTTAATCATGGTTATGTGTTGTTATTTCTATGTTTTAACTGCGTTCTACCCGTATTAAGAATTGTTTTCAGTTGTTTTCGGTCGTTTCGGTTGTTTTCGGTAATTAGTAGGACCCTCACTTTAACCGTGTGGGGGGGGGGGGGATACCTTTTATTCACAGAACACGCTCTCAAAAACAAATGACTGGTCTTCGCATACAACAGTACCTTCACACAAATGTCTTCACTCCGCTGTCGACGCTTGGCGTATACCGGGTTAAACCAGACGGGTGTGACACTCGTCCCCGGGGGCAAGGGAGTGACTGCATACCCTACTCCGTCAGCTGAGGGCGTGGCCGGACCCGGCCCCGGGGCCAGAAACTTACTGACCAGCCCCACGGATTGTCCGTAGCTGGTGAATTTCTGTTTGATGGCCTGCCCTGTACAGATTGAAAACATAAGTATTTATGTCTATTACCAGAAACCAGAGGTTGTTTTCCATTCTTCTTCTTTTGTATTTTCTTTCTGTTTTTTGTTTCTTTGTTTCTTTCTTTGGTGGGGGGGGGGGGGCAGATGGAGCTGGGGGGGGGGGAGGGGCACTTACGATTGTATGTGCACTCAGAATAGCAGGGGCTGAACGCATGAAGCAGCATATACACACATAAACCATCACAGAAAAAAAAAAAAAAAAAAAAAAGGTTAACTTTTCACGTCCATGCAAGCTGTAACAAACTGCACTGCAGATTTGCCGAGAGCCTACACTTACGACATTCCTTTAATGCGATTTGGGGGTTCCGCTAAACTAATCTCGTTGCGCAGACTCAGTTCGACCGGAAGTACATGTACACACGCGAGCTTTTCCGCAGCTCTTGCCTGCGCTGAACCGCAATAAATTTCTATTTCCTCCATGACTCACTCGAAAGCGGCTTTTCTCTGCAAATCTGCAAATGCGGTTTCTAACCGCTAGTAGACACAAAAGTGAAACTGTTCTTTTTCTTTTGTGTGTGTGTGTGTGTGTGTGTGTGTGTGGGTGCGTGCGTGCGTGCGTGCATGCGTGCGCGTGCGTGCGCGTGCGTGCGTGCGTCTTGTTTTCATGTTGTTTGGGAGGGGGATGTTGTTTGTGTTTGTTTGTTTTGCTTTGTTTGTTTTGAGTTGTTGTTGTTGTTCGGGTGTGTGAGAAGGAAAGGGGGGGGGGGGGGCAGGAGTGTGATGGAGAGGAAGTTTGAGGGGGGTGGGAGGGAGGTCGATTTCTTTACAGTTTCGTCCCTTGTGTGAGCTACAGATTAGCATTCATTCACCACCTGATCGTGTAAGCTCCCAGTTATTGGCCAAAGCAGGGTGGGAGGCTTACAGCATTAGGTAGCGCGTCCTAGTTCAGCAGAAGCGTGAATGAACCACCACCACAGCTGCCACTGACGGACAAAGCAGGGGTTCGACCACCAGCACAACCGTGATTGAAAAGGTTAATTCTATCTTTGCTAAAGCAGCTTATGCTTTGGAAAAGTTTCGCCCCTGAGAGCGCCTGCGCCCCTCTTGATGAACAGCAGAGTTCTTAATGCGATAAAATGTTGTTTACACTGTGCGGTGCGAGTGGTCGTACATTCAAGTTCTACGACTGTTGTTACACTGCTGGAGCGCTTCTGTTGGCTCAGTGTCAGCATTACAGACGCTGTCACTGTCCAGGCGTCTAAGTGGTGTGGTGGTAGATACCACGAAAACATCCCAGAACGATCTGCGAGCGTAGAAATGGTAGCTGTATCTCCTTTCACAGTCATGCGATAGTCATCTCTCCTGGCATCCTTGGTATTTGACTTGAAGTTGTTTTGTTTTGTTTTGTTTTGTTTTGTTTTGTTTTGTTTTGTTTTGTTTTCTGTTTTGTTTTGTTTTTTTCAGAAACGAACAGCTTGAAACTTTTCTGCAGACCAACTTCTACCGTTTTCAAATAAAGGTTGTTTCTTTATCACGACCTTCTCTACGGGTTCTCCGGCTTTCGTCTTCCAGCAAAATCCCAAACATAGTTAGCTGGGTGGCGCTGCACCGCGGCGACGCGCTTCTTGCGAAAATGACAGAAAGTAATACACTGTAGTAGTAAACTTTGCATACTGTACCTGCAAGTCGGTGACCTTGATACACACACAGCCCGATCACCACCAGCGCCACCGCGAACAGCACCGGCCGGGTGAAAGGCCGCCGAAACATCCTTCTGTAACAAAGACAACAGACATGTTCCACTCAGGTGCACAGAATACAGCTGGTTGCTTGGTTGGGTGGTTGTTTGTTTGTTTGTTTACCTGAGTTTGTTCGTTTGCTGCTGTTGGTGGTGGTGTAGTGTAAGTCGTTGTTTGTTTGTCTGTTTGTTTGCTTGCTTGCTGGGGGGGGGGGGGGGTTGTTGTTGTGTTTTGTTGTAGCTTTTTTTTTAATTTGCTTGTTCTTCTTTAACTCTTTGACGACGGAGCGCAATTTCTGACGCACGATTTCCTATAGGAAATCGTGCGTCAGAAATTGCGCTCCGTCGTCAAAGAGTTAATATATTTCAACGGTTAAAGTTTTGACAGAGATAAACGTCAGTTTACAAACTTGCCGTTGCTACACACTACCAACACTAAGACGATTCTAAACAAGAAAACTGAAACATTGAGATTAAAAATTAACAAGAGAGAGAGACAGAAAGACAGACAGAACGTGTGTGCGTGCATGCTTAATATTTTCATCAGCATTGCACAAAATCCCTGACCAAGGTGAGAGCCGGGATAGCTGAATGGTAGAGCGTTGGACTTTCCATGCTCGGGTCGCGAGTTCGCCGGAATCCCGGCTGGGGCCGAATATTTGTGCTGGCCTTTTTCTCGTTGCCCCGTCTTTGATATCACCCTTGCGTGGTGGAAAAGGACGTTAACCTCCCAAACACCCACCCACCCTGACCAATGGTTGACTCAGAAATGCGCGTGTACTCTAGTCCACTTATCTCTAGTCAGTTTCCCACCGCTGAACGTCTATCATGCTCTCAACCCTGTTCCGGATCCGTCGATAACTCTAGACCCTTGCGACGACGGCCAAACCGGGCTCACCGGGGTGGGTGGGTGTTTGGGGGTTTAACGTCCTTTTCCACCACATAGGGTGATATCAAAGACGGGGCAACGATGAAAAAGCCAGCACAAATATTTGGCCCAGCCGGGCTCGAACTCACGACCCGAGCACTAGAAGTCCAACGCTCTACCATTCGACCACCCCGGCTCCCCCCGGGCTCACCGAGACCGAGCCGAGCTAAGTGATACCCAAGAAGGAAAAAACAAAAATACTCGGTGACAAGGAAAGTGGACAGTTGCAAACAACTTTGAGGTCCCCGTGTTATTTCACAGTGTGCACAGAAGCGGTGAAAACTGTCGCATTCATCAGCACAGTACATTCTCAGCCTGTTTCGAGATTATTGCCTGCATGAGTTGTCTCCCTTGCCGCAACAAGCACGCATTTTTTTCGTGGCAGAGCACAAAGCTGCCACGAAAAATTTATGCATGCTGCGGGTCTGTGTATGCACGGTGGCCAACTCATGCAGGCAATAATCTCGAAACAGGCTGAGAATGTACTGTGCTGGTGAATGCGACAGTTTTCACCGCTTCTGTGCACACTGTGAAATAATACGGGGATCTCAAAGTTGTTTGCAACCGTCCACTTTCCTTGTCACCGAGTATTTTTGTTTTTTCCTTCTTAGGTATCGATTAGCTCGGCTCGGTCTCGGTTAGCCCAACTTGGCCGTCGTCGCAGGGGAGGGAGAGTTATCGACGGACCCGGGACAGGGTTATCATGCTCTTTGCGACTCAGAACAGGCAGCGCAGGCAGGCACCACCCACTGCATCATAAATGCAGAACAGATGCAGCCCATATGGTTCCAGTAAAGCGGCACACTCTTCAGGTGTTACGAGCGTGAGCATTCAGGGATTTGTTTCCATGGTGTAGCATGCAGGGAAACAGGCCCCGGCATGATGCTGACTAAACTCTGCATTTGGTTCTGCGAACTCGAACGATGCAGTCAGCAAGTCATTATGATTCATAGTTGCGTTGCTTTTTTTTTTTTTTTTAAAGCGACCACACCGAGCGCTCCAGCAGTGTAACAACAGTTGTAAAACTTGAATGCAAGGCCGCTCGGTCAAAGTGTACACGACACTGTATCGCATTAAGAGCTGTACTAATCATCACGATAGAGTATTTCCAGCGTACCAGAGCATCTCACGAGCAAAACTGTCCCAAAACGTCAGTGTCAGCTTAGCAAATGTGGAATTTGCCCTTTTGACATGCCCACAGGATATCCGGAAATCGAAATCAAATTCGAAGAAATCTTTATTATTCCAAATGGGAAATTCTGTTGTGGTGAACATAAAACGGACAACCAGATAATGCATTCAACATAAAAATGTAAAGTACATTGATATTTAACACACACTTTAAAATTAGATAAAGACTAATTTCAATTAAGAATAAAGTAGGGGTGGGGGACAACGGACAACCAGACAATGCATTCAACATAAAAATGAAAAGTACATTGATATTTAACACACACTTTAAAATTAGATAAAGACTAATTTCAATTAAGAATAAAGTAGGGGTGGGGGACAACGGACAACCAGACAATGCATTCAACATAAAAATGAAAAGTACATTGATATTTAACACACACTTTAAAATTAGATAAAGACTAATTTCAATTAAGAATAAAGTAGGGGTGGGGGACAACGGACAACCAGACAATGCATTCAACATAAAAATGAAAAGTACATTGATATTTAACACACACTTTAAAATTAGATAAAGACTAATTT
>JACVVK020000003.1:407500-467500 GCA_018292915.2 Batillaria attramentaria
AACACCTACCCTCTCTTTCTATGCATCAGACCCCCATGGGCGTGCCTATCTTGTAACTGACTGTTTTACTCTTTTCACTGAACCGACTGAGCTCTACACGTTGTTGAAAACACGAGCTGGGCTATTGTAGCAGTATCCGGGGGGGGGGGGGGGGGGGGGGGGTTCGTGTGTTATCACTGTGGCCAGCACTCGTCACTGTGGAGGTTCAGCCAAAATCGCCGCTATCCGCTCAGTTTATTAGTTCAGTAGGTCCTTTATTTATCACTCAGCATTGATAAGTGAATGACAGAACTCTCTCTCTCCCTCTCTCTCTCTCTCTCGTCAAAACTCAAACTCAATATTGGTTCTGATCATCGTTAAATTTTCTTCTTTGTTCAAGTAAAACACCATATCGATTATGTCTCTAATGGTTTGGACAGCTGCAGCCAAGTCCACTTATTTTAACTCAATTTCTTACACTGAAGAGCCATCAAATTGATCCCCCCCCCCCCAACGGACCGGCGTTTCCATCAACTTGGACTACTTTGCATGATCAGCATACACTAAACAAATGTCTGTAACTGCATAGTATTGTTCATGGCAATGCCCAAACATACTTGAAGTCATCCATTGGCATAGCTCCCCAACTCAAAGAGGGCTTACCTTCCATTAAGGCGGGCAGCTTCAACGAGTTTGAGTATTCAACAGATGCGGCACGTATTGCATCAGTAAGCTCCGTGAGCACTATCTTGGAGTTCTTTTATTTATGTTTGGTTTGCATTGTATGCCACGTCGTATGCCGCGCGACAGGCGCTGCCTCAGAACGCTTATCAAATGTGCATTTTGGCTCCTATGTCAGCAAAGACGGACCATAGAAGGCTGAGATTTTTTTTGCCCATGTCTAAATGTGTCTCAGCGTTGGCGTCTCAGGTTGATCTATGAGCTTTGAAAAATTCACTCGATTGTGTGTTTTTAAGTGCAGGGCCCGTATACAAAAGTCGAGGTTAATTTAACCCACGGCTACGGGCCTAACCCAGACTAGGACAAAAGAAACCCAAAAGCAAAATTAAATTTTTTTAAAAAAAGGAAGCGAAGAAAAAAAAAATCCTTCTGTAACAGCTTAGGCACCGTGCTGGAATGGGCCCGCTTCTTGATTTAAGAAAAAACAACAGAAAATTTAACCTTAGAGCTAGTTTAGTTCGAGGTTAGACTCTAATCCAGGGCTAAAAGCCCTAACCTCGACTATTACATACGAGCCCAGAAAGATATCTTAAGGACAGAATGATAATTTAAGGGTAGAATAATAATTTAAGTATAGAATGATATTTAACAGAAGGATATTTTAAGGACAACAAGTTATTTTAAGGAAAGAAGGACATTCAGCAATGCTCACACACACACACACACACACACACACACACACACACACACACACAGAGAGGAGAGAAACGAAATGGCGTCGCCGCTTACCGACAAATAACACAACAAGAAGTTTACATCGACAAAAGATTGAAAGAAGAAGAAAAAAACGCGATACAGTGTACATAAAGTGCAAATACAAAAACCTGGGCTGAGTTAATTTCCTTGAGATAAGAAGTCACGTTGCTCCACTCCCCATGCGTCTAAACCAGTCATCGTAGAGTAACAGTGTACCCACGGACAAGCAGAGTGTACACGATATAGCCCGTGTTGCAGAGAAAACACGCTTGGAAGGTATCGGTCCGATGTAACACGCGAGACAAACTCTACATACCAGTTGCTGCGGAGCACTTAAAGCTTAGCGCTGGATGAAGCTGCACTGACCAGGGGCGCTTTGTGCCCAGGCTGAAAGTGCCCCGGTGTCATTCTTGCCGAGGAGTTCATGTGGCATTTTACACAAAACCGACCTCAAATAAAATTATCGGCACAGGCGGCGTTATTCACGTCCAGGGCCCAAATGTAAAAGTCGAGGTTAATTTAACCCACGGCTACGGGCCTAACCCAGATTAGAACAAAAGAAACCAAAAAAGACAATCATTTTTTTTTTTTAAAGGCGAAGAAAGGAATAAATAAATCCTTCTATAACGGCTTTTGGTTTTAGTTTTCAATCCTGATAAACGAAGTATCACCTTGTTTCAATAGATTTAGTACGATTTCGTACGGAGCACTTCGCTGAGCAGCGTAACCCATTTGCATTTAAATTAGGCCATTAGCCAATCGCAGTGCGTTAGCAGCTCGCGGCCTCTGCCGTGTCAGCCTAATTTACATGTAAATGGGTTACGCTCAGCGAAGTCCTCTTTACGAAGTCCTACTAAATCTGCCTAATCACAGGCCAGTTCTGCTTGTACTCACCATGCTGCAGACTGAGCCGGGCCGCACACTTCGCGAACCCGTGCTGACATCAGCTGCGTAGTGCCGACGACGGACCGACTTAGTTATCAAAGCGCATGCAGTCGTCACAATGAAAGAAACGGCACCTGGGTTGATAAAGTAAAGTAAAGGCGGCCTTGAGGCGGAAGCAGGCCAATTCGGCACAGGCCGTGTCACGTTGACTGGGGCAAGGTACTTGTCACAGTAGGTCATAGGCAGAAGACGTGACAGTCTATGAGTATAAGACCCTACTTCAAGTGTTGTTGTAGCACTAAGTTTGTAACCCGGATAGGAATGATACCTACAGTGATCGCGAAAAGTAAAGGACCTCTTGCAAAAACACACGCAACTCTGTGAAGACGCACCCAACTTTGCCTGCCATTTCCTTAAAGCCTCTATGTTCTTAACGCCGCTGAGATAGAAAACTGCTGCTTTCGAAGCTGTAACGCTGTTTACCAGACAGAAGGCTGTTTTATTTGGCCATTGCGACCGTTTTCGCGACTTTTTGGATTCTAATATTAGCGAAATACAACTTTGTTTGAACCTACGGTCCATTTTTGAACAGACTGGGACGCGAAAAAGCGGATAAAAATAGCAGCCAATCAGCGCCGTCTAGCTGGTCCTCAGTCCGCAACCAAATAACGTCGTCTGCTCAGTAAGCGGTACGCGTCTAGAACAACTTGTACACCGGCCAGTCACCACAATGGTCTCAGTTGCTGTACTGTGACCCACGTGACTGATTCTGATGCACGGATTCAGCGCATTTGATGAAAGTTTCCACACGCTGTTGTATGTCTGTCGTACGCACGGACTTTAAACAGTAACAAAATCACCTCCGCAGTTCTGAATGTTGTGAGCGTGACGCCAGCAACTGGCATCACTTTCATCTATCCAGTCTCTTGCTCATATATGATATAATTTATAAGACCTTATACCACTCTACCACTATTACAGGTCATGGTTTAAAACTCCACAACCCACCACGCGTGGTTTACCTTCGTACCCATCAAACTCACACGTCAATTATCGATGCACCTAAAAAGTACCCATGCACCGCTGCGTAGGAATACACAAAGTTTCAGCCGTCGTCTGACAAAATCATTGGCAGCTTCACGCTTCGATTTGACTCAGATGGCCGGAATGTAAAACACGTCATGCAGAAAAGTACACAGATTGCGTTCCTGTGCGAGGCAGCCGCTTGGAATGCCGATGTCAGCTTTCAAATCAAAGAAATTATTGCTGGTATGGACGTGGTATAAATAATTTTCCGAACTCGGTGCCCCCGAACGTTAAACCTCGCACTGAGTTTTTCGGCCGAAATCAACAAATTCGTGTGGTGTGTTTTCCGTAATCAGGGGCACCTCACTGTGAAAACTCCATATTATTATTATTATTCGCTTTGCATGTCGCCAGCAGTAACGCATAACGCATTACGCGCAAGCTGTTACAACACCGTTTCACAGACTAGTCTCTTGCACTGACGCCTAGATGCACACACGGCAAAATAAACTACACCTGTCAGAGCAATACGCCTCTGTCTCCCTTGCCGCTACAAGCACGCATTTTTCGTGGCAGAGCACAAAGCTACCACGAAAAATACATGCATGCTGCGGGTCTGTGTATGCACGGGGGACAACTCATGCAGACAATAATCTCGACACAGGTTGAGAATGTGCCGTGCTGGTGAATGCGACAATTTTCACCGCTTCTGTGCACACTGTGAAATAACACGGGGACCTCAAAGTTGTTCACAACTGTCCACTTTCCTTGTCACCGAGTATTTTTGTTGGTTTTGTTGTTGTTGTTGTTGTTGTTGTTGTTTTTTCCCTTCTTAGGTATCACTTAGCTCGGCTCGGTCTCGGTTTGCCCGACTTTGCAGCCGTCGTTGTAGGGGCCTAGAGTTATCGACGGACTCGGAAAAGGGTTGGGCGAATGGGCTGGTGAGGGATAGACCGAGTGAGATAGAAAGGAAAATTCCTTAGTTGCCAATGAAGAGAACATGTCTGGGATGCAGTTGGAGAAAAGACCGCCCCAACACGGAACCTCCCCGCCGTGAGGCGGTTTGGGAAAACAACGCACAGAGGGGTGCGTTGTGAAGGTCCTCAACCTGACAGGCGTTCAGCAGCACCAGCAGGGCGCTGCGCACAAAGCCCCACTGTATCGCATTTAGGGCTCTACTAATCATTGAAATAGACTATGTCGATTGTACAGGTGCATGCAGAAGCTCAACTGTTGAAAAACAAAGCTTTAGTTTTTAGTTTTTAGTTACATGTTACTTCCTTGACAGAGTCTAGCGCAGTCCAGTGGAGGTTTTTTTTTTTTTTTTTTGGTCGTTGTGACTACACATAGAACCCTCTCTCTCTCTCTCTCTCTCTCTCTCTCTCTCTCTCTCTCTCTCTCTTATGTAGTTTTAATTTATCATAATTACTGGCCAGTTTAGCCATTGCAATACTGTCAATATGTACTTGTTTCCCGCTGAGCATTATCATAAGCGGTGCTTGTTTATAGTTACTTGTACGAATTGTATTGCAATAAACCTGTTGAAACCAAAAGCTGGGGGTGAGCGGTGGTCTGGTAGGCAGCGCGTCGGACTTAGCAGGTGCGATACTGAACGGCCGTCACCAAAATAACAGCGATGAAGCGTGGGTTCGACCCCAGGTCGAGCTTGTGATATGTGATACCGTTTTTTTCCTGGCTACCGGGCTGCTCATCGGGGATTTGTCTCCGAATTATCCGGCTTTCCTCCCCAAGCAATTTTTTTTTTTTAAAAAGGTAGGTTGGGGGCCGCTGCACCGCGGCGACACGCTTTCCCGGGAGGGGGGGTGGAGGGGGGCAGCCCGAACTTCCCGGAAGGGACAAAAAAAAAATTAATAAAGCAGTAGTAAAAATAAAATGAGAACATGAGCGTTAACAGACTAGTGTCATACAAATACGCGCATACCATGATTTAGTACGCACAGCAGAATAATGCATGCTTCTGTCAGCGAGATATGGCTCGTGTTTCACTTTAAATTCACCAGTAGTGCGTCATTAAGCGCGATCCAATTACCAGGACCGTCAGCTTTTGAATTTCGCTTTCACGACCGCTCGGTCGATTGTTCGTGTCTGACTCTGAGGCTGCTGTGTGAATCTTTTGTCTTGTCAGTACTGAACGTCAAAACCGAGTCTTCAAAAGCCTTTCACTGTGACTGCATCGTACGTTGTACCGACATAGTCAGTAAACCGTAGTGTACGCTAGGTCTGTGAAAGTGTTAATACGACACACCGTAATATGAATGCTGTGTCAAAGAGGTAAGACTGATGATGGAGTCAGAGTCTTCAAAATCCAGAAAAGGGCTAGTACATTATGCAGTTTGCTAGGTGTCAGTGTATGCTCCGTGGAAGTGATACGATTCCTAAGGGAGATATCAACATCAACCATGATACACGTGATGTTGTGTAGTCAGAACTGCCATGCATATTTGTAATCGACGAATTGGCTTGGTGATTCGAAATACAACTGGCGCCGGGAACAGAAGCGATGCTCTCTCTCTCTCTCTCTCTCTCTCTCTCTCTCAGTGATTTGTGTTTACGAAGGTCGCACGTGTGTGTGAATGCGTTTTGACCTGATGGACGATTTTCTCTTTCTGGTTTTGTTTCTTGTAGTTTAGTGCGTAATTTTTTGTGTTGAACTTCTCTCTCTCTCTCTCTCTCTCTCTCTCTCTCTCTTATATTTTGCTCCCTTTTTTCCTTAGCAGATAGTCTCTTGCAACGGCAAGTTTGCAAACTGGCGAATTTCTGTCAAAACTTTTACCGTTGATAAATAAAGTTTCATCATCATCATCATCATCACTGATCATCATCTCTCTCTCTCTCTCTCTCACACACACACACACACACACACACACACACACACACACACACACACACACACACACACACACCCTCCTATGGGGGGGGGGGAGGGCTAATTTAAATTATGTTGCTCAGTCACGTAACAACTTGATTTCTTGACGGTCATCTTGGTCATCGTCCGGGCGCAGTTCCGGACCGTTTGCCTCTCCTTTGTTCATGGACTGATACCCACTGGCTACACAAAACTACAACTGATACTGAACAAAACATCATCTGAGAACGTTGTACATGTTTCATGCATGTAGTGACTAATCCAGAAAGGCTTGGCACAGCTGCGTGTGTTCTCAGTGTGAAATCTCGTACATGTCGGTCGGTTCCGTATTCTCATTTTCCCCATTCTATCACACTATACACGGAAATGTACGGGAAAAATAAACACACGGCCCAACGTGCGATAAACACAAATATAGCCCTTCTCGGCGCTCGTTATGATAATTGAGCGCAACTGCCAGACACCCAGACTAGACATGCCTCACCGCTCAGTACTCACGCGGGCTTGGCTGAGAGTTAGTTCCCTCGGTCAGGTCGGCACCATTTCTTCCTTCCTCGCAGCATCCTGTTTCTTCTGTCTCGCCATCGCTCCCCGAAACGGCCCCCCCAGTAACAACCGCGATACCAGTACACCTTCGCCACGAGGCCGCTCATGCTAATTCTCGCCTACACAATGCCCAGAATCGTCCTCGCGTTGTTGTCCCATGCCTTGGTTAGTACATTGTTGGTAGTGTGGCCGCCCTAAGTCGGCGGCGGAGACCGAGCAACTGACGCAGTCTGAGAACATCAGCATCTTTTGTTCTGCTGTTCGGCGCCTGTGGTGAGCGGAGTGAAAGCCTGGACCTCCTCCCTGCCCCTAAGAAAGTATGGTATCCCGAGGGCACCAAAACTCCTAGAGTTTTTCGACTGGTCGAGTGAATTTGAACTACGGTAGAACCGCTGCAATGTTGGGTTGGTTTTGTCTCGTATTTTGTCCTCTCTCACCAGAGGTTTTTTGGGTGGCCTAAGACTGATCTCCTTTCTCGAAAACGGCCAGAGACTGCCGACTAGACTTTAAATGCTTTGGAAATGTTCAGCCCACCAAATTTGAAAAATATATGCAATTCTAAAATTCCGCAATTTAAATAGCTGAGCTGACCCTTCGCACCACGTGAATGTAATGTGTTTAAGTCCAGTGTGTGAGAGAATGCGTGTGATTCACGTGAGCGTGCGTGCTGGGTTCAGTTCGCGGCGCTTTGAGCCAATTTTACGAAATTGGGTAAAGCGCCTATACAATACTCATTTTCTTCTCTCATTCTTAAATTCAAATTTTACTGAAAAATGCTTTGTCTCTTCATTTGATTTTTTTTTTTTTTAATGAACACCGACAGACATATGCTCATCAACCCTGTTAGTTTATTTTGTAAATGTCGACTCAAGGTCGTAATTTTACTGTAAAACTGATTTTCAAAACAAGCACAACCGTTCCAAAAGAAACCGAAGCTGTCTCCAGTCAGTCGGCAGAGGTTCAATCAGTGACGCCGGTCTAACCAGCAACTGATATCATCATTTTGTAGGACGGCACACTGATCTCAGTTTAACTCAATGTTCAATGACGAGCTACAGCTCAACACAAATGGCCAGTAATCAGGGCCCGTATGTAATAGTCGAGGTTAGGGCTTTTAACTCTGGGATAGAGTCTATCCTCGAACTAAACTAGCTCTAGGGTTAAATTTCCTGTTGGTTTTTGTTTTAAATCAAGAAGCGGGCCCATTCCAGCAAGGTGCCTACTAAGCCGTTATAGAAGGATTCTTTTCTTCCTTTCTTCGCTTCCTTTCTTATCTAAATTTGCTTTTGGGTTTCTTTTGTCCTAGTCTGGGTTAGGCCCGCAGCCGTGGGTTAAATTAACCTCGACTTTTACATACGGGCCCAGCATAATATGGCCAGTGTACCGGTTTCGCGGCCGCATTCACGTATACATACGATTCTCGATTATGTCCTTACCTTACCATCCTGCGCTGCTCAGTGAGATTTCTTTTTTTTCTCCCGGGGGCTGGGACAGCGTGGTGACTACAATCCGTTTGGCCGGCGGCCGTCAGTAACTAGCACATAATGATATGGTGACAGCTGACAACAGTGTATAACGGGAGCATTGGCCGGCAAGCTTCCGCACTGAAGCCGTTACCTTACTTAAATGCACATGTTCCAAGATTCAAAACTATAAGCTTCAGAGAAGTTCTTTAAAGTTTGTTTGTTTGTTGTTGTTGCTGTTGTTTTGTTTTGTTTTGTGTGTGTGTGTGGGGGGGGGGGTGTTTGTTTTGGGTTTTTTGTTTTGTTTTGTTTTTTTGGGGGGTCACAGTTGTTTTGTTTTGGGGGGGGGGGTGTTTGTTTGTTTGTTTGTTGTTGTTGGTTGTCGTTTTTTTGTTTTGTTTTTTGTTTGTGTTTTGGGATTTTTTGTTTGTTTTTGGTTGTTTTTTGTTTGTTTTTTCGTGGGGGGGGGGGGTCTTCTTTTTTGTGTGTGTGTGTGTGTGTGTGTGTGTGTGTGTGTGTGTGTGTGTGTGTTTATTTTTTGTTTATTTGTTTGTTTGTTCGTTTGTGTGTTTGTTTGTTTGTTTGGGGGAGGCCGGGGGGCGGGGGGGGGGGGGCAGTCGCCGGAGATTCACTGACAGCGCCCAGAATGTTCGAAATAGTCTATTCTTGGTTTAAACATTTTTATTCCCGTAAAGATAAGCCGGATACCGATGATCGCCATCAGTACTACAACAACACACAACAGAACCCAACAAGTCAAAGCTAATAAGCGTGCTCACATGAACCAGGTTACATACATGACGGAGAAATTGGGACAGGAAAAAAGGGACAGAAAGAAAGGGACAGGAAGAAGAGGAAGGAAAAGAGAACACACCAAACTGTACTATACTATGCTATAGTACTGTACTATAGAATGCGGTAGGGAGCGTGAGTTGGTGGCGGCGATGGTATGGTATGGTATGGTATGGTATGGTATGGTAGACTTCTCCTCGGCGCACATATC
The DNA here is from genome assembly GCA_018292915.2 of Batillaria attramentaria. NCBI lineage: Eukaryota > Metazoa > Mollusca > Gastropoda > Batillariidae > Batillaria > Batillaria attramentaria. The sequence continues at coordinate 416,727 of JACVVK020000003.1, forward strand.
CATCTCTGCTGAAATGCTCACGGCGCCGCAGGGCTGGAGGACGAAGCAGTGAAAGCCTGCTGCCGCGCTACTTTATGTGCAAACCTCCACCTTGCTATTCACTCTGGTGCGTGCGACAGTATTTCTGTTTACCACGACACCGGCCACAGCCTACTCTTTTTCAAAAGATGAACGTGGGATTTGTGTGGGCACATCGTAGATACAGGAATTTAAATGCCAGCGAAGTGACCCGATAATTCGATAAAACTGTTCTACGGTTTGGAGAAGGTTTATATTTTGGTGTAAAACTAAATACGCCGGGGTGTCCTCTCAAAAGGATAATGACATTGAAGTCGTACCGCCATAATAATGATTGTTGACAATGAATAGTGTTTCGCCGACACCCATGAAAGCACCTGGGTCGCTTCGTGTCTCGTCAGTGCGGAGAGGTTTTGGCTGCTTTACAAGTCAAACACGCATCGCACGGATATTTAAGGATCGAACTAATTGCGTGTAGTAATTTTTAACAGTGTGCCAGAGATAAGACGAGGTGCGAAATCGGCGCCGGCGTCGGAGACGGAGCGTTGGACTGACACTGAGTGTCACCGGCGTCGGACCCGGCGCTTTCAATGTTCGGATCCGTCACTGAGTTGTGCCGGAGTTCGACTGAATACCGGTCTGGGAGCCAATCCTATGTGCTGGCTTTCCCTTCCTGGCCTCGTCTTTCATATCACCCTCACGTGGTGGGAAAAGACGCTAAACCTTCACTGAATCAAACAACCAACCAACCAATCGCCGTCAGTACCGGCGACTGGCTGGCAACAGAACGTAGTTTTGTCTAATTCGGGTTGCCATACCAGACCCGAATCTCGCGCTGCGCGCAGTCACGAAGGGACTTCCGATAGCTCTTACTCCAAACAGGAACTCTGCGTGCACTACTTGTGCCTCCAGCTCGGCCGTTCTCTAGCACATAAGTAAAGTACGTCCTGAACCAGTATTGCGAGATGACAAGCCGCGTTACGGCGAAGAATGGGCGATACCGTGCCGTGCCGGTCGCTTGTGTCCGTGTCAGTGATGGCGGTCTTGACCGGTTTGAAGCAGTTGCCTCAGTCAGCCGGTCCGTTCCAGACCGCTCAGTACTGATTAGTTTATGTCCGCCCGACTGACTGAGCTAGTTTGAAAAGCGGACTGACCCGCACTTAGAAAAAGCCGTGTGGCCTCAGTGAAAAATCAGTTAGTGAAGAAAAACCCTAAACTAACAGACTGACACCGTGACAGTGGCTGAGGATTCAGTGACGCAGAACACTGAACCGCTAAAAGCTTCTTATGTCAAGTTGAACTTGAACGCAAAGCAAGTCAGTTCACATGGCACACACTGAGTTGAAGCGGTTTACAGTGTGCATGCCGGCCGCGTGTGTGTCAGTCAGTGGTGAGGGAGGGAGTTCGGGGGAGGGGCAGGTTCAGTGTGTGTCACTGAGTAGTGTGTGTGTGTGTGTGTGTGTGTGTGTGTGTGTGCCGTGTTTGTCAGTGACGGTGTGTATGTGTGCCTGTGTCAGTGTGTGTGTGTGTGTGTGTGTGTGTGTGTGTGTGTGTGCCGTGTTTGTCAGTGACGGTGTGTATGTGTGCCTGTGTCAGTGTGTGTGTGTGTGTGTGTGTGTGTGTGTGTGTGCCAGTCAGTAATGTGCGTGTGGGGGGGGGGGAGGAGGGGCGAGGCTGGACGTTATGTACCTTGCTTTCAACCTGAAAACTGACAACACTGACTGAAACTGATCCTTCACTCAGCTGAAACTGACTTGGCCACTGAATTTCACCAGGATCATGTCGACAACTAAGACTGAAGGGTGTTATCGCTCTTGAGGGGGGGGGGGGCGCTTGGACAAGAAAAACACCACCAGTTGTCTCCCTGAATGACTGTGGCCACCCCCACGGTTGCCTCGACCATCACTGATTCAGTGACCGGACCAACGCTGAAATAAACCAGATAAAGCCTGTTCTTAACTGGGCACAGTGCGCGAAACACACATGTGCACATCACAGTCGTTGCGCTCGGTGTGTCTACTAACTACAAAACTGAACACAGCAGCGCTCGGTAACAAACCGACTGAAGATGCACGGTTTGCACGCCGCCGAGTGACGTAGTACAGCCAATCAGAATCTGTGGTGGAAACATGGTCACAGTTGTGGCTGTTTGAAAGCCAGGGCCGCGTTTCTTACGGCGAGCGTTCCGAAACGTTCCGGGGCGCTTTGCTATGAAACCGTTTGCAAGCAACTTGCCCGCGGCGTGCGAAAAAAGCGCTCGCGTGCGCAGTCTGAAGCAAGTTCGCCGCGAACAAAAGGTCACGTGGTCAGTTTCTATGTAAACAAAGATGGCGGCGCCCACCGAAGGCCTCGTTGAAGTGGAACTAAGAAATGGCTTAAAATGAATTTGCGGGTGGATGGAGACCTTCTGTCCCAACTTGTAATTGTGCAGAATAGTATACGAAAATAATCTGAGCTAATTGCACCGGGCCTTGGTCGCCAGTCATTCAGGGATATGTTGTGCGTGTTTGTGGGGAAGGAGTGGTCAAAGTGAGTACGTAATGGTGCCTTACGTCTCCGTTTTGCATAGAGCAGAACATGCATACTAGCGGTATATCATGCTCCAAGCCAGTAATTATTGCTCCTCCTCAAAAACGTCGTCTTCTGCGCTCAAAAGATGACTGATAGCTGCGAGCACTAGAGTTTTCTTCTTCCTTTTTAGCCTTGACATCAACCGTGTTCGTGATTCCGCCGCCATTTTGAAAGCGCCTTGGTTCTAATTGGCCGTTTCCCAACGAGGCAAAGCGACCTCCGCAAGCGCCCGCGAGCGCATTTGCGTAAGAAACGCGGCCCAGGTTGCTGTGATGACGCCACAGCGGGGAAACCCCCCAAATCAGTCACAACTGTGGACAGTACTGTGGCGCTCCGCAGGCCAGAGAGAGAGAGAGAGAGATGAAAAGAAAGGAAAGGAAAGGAGTTAACTGAATCGCAGTTGATACCGGCAGTGCCACTGACGAGGGATTTATGTACATGTCACGGCCTGCCTATTTGGATATGCACGGCACCGTGACTCACACAGCCTGATAAAACACTGAAATCAACAATATCCGGCCGCCGGATGAACTGATGCACAGGTTGAAATTATTAATCTAGTAATCTAGTAATCTCTGCCCGTCAGTGTTGCTGTTCATATCGATTCAGGAGCAGCCTCACCGCCGAAGTGTATTGTCATTTATATATGTATCTGTTGTATTTTTTTTCCTGCTGTGTCGCTCTCTCGGTGCACTCGCAGAGAAGACACGGGATACGGGTGGGTGGGTGTTTGGGGGTTTAACGTCCTTTTCCACCACATACGGGCGATATCAAAGACGGGGCAACGATGAAAAAGCCAGCACCAGCCGGGATACGAACTCACGACGGACCCGAGCATTAGAAGTCCAACGCTCTACCATTCGGCCACCCCGGCTCCCCACACGGGATACAACAGGATATAACTCCAATACTTTATTAACAGAACATGCGTGGAGAACAAACTCATGAAAGAAGAAGAACCCAGAACGCTGTGCAGGGCTGCTTATATACTAAACGCGTCAGATCTAGAACATTCCTCAATATTACTGGCAAGTTCGAGATCTTTCCAAGGTTACGTAATCTACTGACGTTACTGCACCCGCATGTTCTGGGATGGTCTAGAAATTTCCATCGAAATGCAGTGGCTTTTCGCGATCTCTACAACAGTAACTGTATCACTGAGTGCATCAGTGTTGAATATCTACGGAGAGCATGCCGGTAGGGCGCTGGGCTTCCAGTGCTTGGGTCGTGAGTTCGAATCTCGGCCGCGGGTTGGCCTCGGAGCCACTGAACTATTTGTCACAGTGCTGGCTTTTCCCTTCGGCGTTGCCCCGGTTTTGCTATTACCCGTATGTGGCGGAAAAGGACGTTAAAACACACACCCGGCCATCTCGATACTTACAGGCACAGTACAAAATCACTATCGCCAAATATCAGCATGCGTACTGTCTAGTATACAACAAACCTCGGCGGCGAGGCTTGTACACTGAGACTGAGTAATTTGACTACTGCCTGACCGACTGATGTGATAATAATAATTTAAAAATAATAATAATAATAATAATGAGGATTTATCTGGCGCCCAACCTCCTGCTGGAGCTCTGGGCGCCTCACAATAGTAGGATGGCAATACATACACATGAAATACGTCACATTACATACGCATGAAATACACGTCACATACAGCTATGATACATCCAAACACGACATCCCAGAAAGACAATAGTGAGACTTAGCGCGCCTTCCTCACTGAGGAAGTACGCAAATTCAGCCTCTGACGTCATCACATCCTGCGTGCTTTGGGGTCACCCGCCAGAGGCTTCCTCTCCGAAACCATTTTCCCTCAGCGAACTTCGTGAGAATCGCTCATTCTACGAAGCCATTTTCGTACGTCTTTTTATGTACTCAAACTTGTAGAATGTGTTGTTTGCACATTACTTATAGGTCTACTGATGTTTCATTTTATGAAATTCGCAGTCAGCAGTGGGTGGAGAAGATCCTAAATATTTTATTTTTCGATTTTACTGGGACACCCCACGAGCGCTGTCCTGCCTGCCAAATCCAATATGGCGGCCACAAAGGTGCGCCTCGCTTGAGATTTTTACAAACATTTTACCAATCGGTTAAATCCTAGAGAGGTCCAAGACTACAAGAATAGGGGATCGATTTCATTAAAAAATGCGATGTGAGTACATTTTGTGTTCAGCGAAGCCAGATTAATGTAATCAGTGGACGGCTTGTGTTGACAAGTAATCACGCTGGCTTTCGTCTGATGAGAGACTCGCATCCTGACTGGAGTTGTCTCCCTTGTCTCCTTACTCTGCGAGAGAAGTTAGTCTGTATAATACTGCTGGAAGAAATGAGACTTTTAAAGCGACTTTAAAAGAGTCTGTTGACTCTGCATGGCGAACATGGGCAGGCAGGCTGTTCCAAATGACTGGACCGTGGTAGAGCAATGCCCTCAATGCAGCAATGTGATGACATAGCTGTCCTGATTCCCTCTAACCCCCCCCCCCAACACACACACACACACACACACACACACACACACACACACACACACACACACACACAATCAATGATCACTACCACATACATAAACACGGCGCCGGCACTGAATCCGTCATCAGAGACCATAGTGAATACTAATTGATTGGCTGTGTTGACCCAAGGTATCGACCACTTTAGTAGCACTGTCAGGATGTACGTGAGCCGACTCGATAATAAACCAATCGGGGGAGCCGGGGTGGCCGAACGGTAGACGGTACTGGCCTTTCCATGCTCGGGTCATGAGTTCCAGTTCCGGCTGGGGCCAAATATTTGTGCTGGCCTTTTTCTCGCTGCCCCGTCTTTGATATCACCCTTACGTGGTGGAAAAGGACGTTAAACTCCGAAACACCCACTCACCCGCCCACCCACCCGGGTCCGTCGATAACTCGAGGCCCCTGCGACGACGGCCAAGCCGAGCTAACCGATACCTAAGAAGGAAAAAAAAACAAAAAACAAAAAAACACTCGGTGACAAGGAAAGTGGACAGTTGCGAACAACTTTGAGGTCCCCGTGTTATTTCACAGTGTGCACAGAAGCGGTGAAAACTGTCGCATTCACCAGCACAGGACATTCTCAGCCTGTTTCGCGAGTATTGCCTGCATGAGTTGTCTCCCTTGCCGCAACAAGCACGCATTTTTCCGGCCAGAGCACAAAGCTGCCACGAAAAATTTATGCATGCTGCGGGTCTATGTATGCACGGGGGACAGCTCCTGACCAGGAGCAGGGTTGACTCGATAATAGTAACAAGCGAGGAGTGACTGACCCGGCCGGGCATACGGAGCTGATAGTCTGATGCACACTGAGCATCAATAAATAATTGACATCTCGGCCAGAGACAAGTGATACGTTGTACGGCACGGCATGGTCACGGTTCTGGACCGATAAAGCAGACTCAACTAAGGGTTTTTTTTGTTTTTTTTTTTTTGGGGGGGGGGGGTTGGGTGGTGGTTGTTGTTGTTGTTGTTTTGTTTTTTGTTGTTGTTATTGTTTTTTGTTTGTTGTTGTTGTTGTTTAGGGGGGGGGGGGTGTAGCGGATGTCAGTTTCGCCTATTCAAGTTTGTCGCACTTATGCCGGGGTAACCGAGGTAGTTGAGCGTGGGGCTGTCAGTGCCCTGAGACCGTGAGTTCGATTCCTGAATGAAAGACACTTGAAAACGTGCTTTGCTTGCCGGAACAACTGTGATGTACGTGTTCTCTCCCCCATTTGCAACAAACTGTTTTTGCGACGCGTGCACACAGAGACAGAGACAGACGGACAGACACGGGCAGACAGACAGGCAGACAGACAGACGGACGGGCAGACAGGGGTGGATGGATGGGAATTTAACGTCCTTTTCCACCACGTATGACAGACAAACAGACAGGGGCAGGCAGAGAGAGGCAGAAAGACAGACAGATCGAGACAGACAGAGGCAGACAGACACAGACTGACAGATAGAGACAGGGGCATAGACGGACAGACGGACAGAGAGAGAAAATTAAGAGACCTGGCTGGCACACGCTGGTCAGTTTTCAATCTGTGGTTGCTAACAAGATATGACCCGGCAACATACACACAAACTTGAACAGAGGCAGACAGACAGACAGGGACACAGGCAGACAGACAGATATGGACACAGACAGACAGACAGACTGACTGATACTGAGAGAAAACGAACGAACCTTATTTTACAACAAAAGAGATTTGGCCATGCACTGGTCAGTTTTCAGTCTGCCGTTGTTACCAAAAGAGAGACCCGCGAGACATAGACAGCTCGCAGACTGACCAGACACACAGAGGCACTGAGAGACAACCGGAACGAACCTTAGTTCACAACGAAACAGATTTGGCCATAGATTGGTCAGTTTTCAATCTTCTCATGCCACCAAGAGAGCCGGACAACCCCGACGACAGACAGACGGACAGACACAATAGACCGACAGTGAACCAAACATTACCTTCACAGCTGGATATCCTGATAACAAACCGAAGCTTCGTCAAAATCGGTCTATATATTCCTCCTCTCTTTGCTGCAAATGCCGAAGGGGTCGCTGCAATCAAACCGATCACTGCACGACTGGCAGCGCAAGTGAACCTGGTGGCCGGTCCTATTTGCGCAGAGCAACAGCTGTCAGAGCGACAGGAGTGCTGCAACCCGTTTTGTACCACTTGATTCACATTTGCCACTAGGCGGGGTGTGATTTCAAGGCTAATGACATCGGCCATATGGGGGGAATAGGTATCGCATATGTCACGGGATTCCACGAAAGGGAGGTGGGGGAGTGTGTGTGTGGGGGGGGGGGGGGGGCAGGGGGCGGGAGGACAAAATCCCTCAGCCACTTTTGAGAAAATCGAGAACAAAAATTCTGATGGGGTGTATTTTGTGCGTGCGTGTTGGGTTCAGTTCGCGGCGCTTTGAGCCGATTTACGAAATTGGGTAAAGCGCCTATACAATTATTATTATTATTATTATTTCAGTGACTTTGAGATTTTTGCATTTTCGATTCCTTATTAAACAACGGAAGCAACTTCTGTGAAAGTTTCAAGGAATGGGTGGTTGGTTGGGAGTTAAACGTCCTTTTCCAGCACGTATGGGTGACGTTAAAGACTGACGGGGGCAACTGACGAGAAAAAGGCCAGCACAAGTATATAGCCCCAGCCGGGATTCGAACTGACGACCCGAGCATTGAAAGTCCAACGCTCTACTACCATTCGGCTATCCTGGCTCCCCGAAAGTTTCGATGATGAACATTACAGCTCATCAACATGTTAAAAAGTTGTACAACCACGCTGTACACCAGGCATGATTCCGATCATGTCACACTTCACCACGCATTTATGATTTTCTCAACATGCCCACTTCTCAACAGCAAGTTTTTAACAAACAGTTTAACAGGTTTTTTTTTCCCCAGAAACCCCATCAGGGGGTACAGGCATGTACAGACTTCAACATAAGTCAAGGACCACCTTGACAGACAGGTCTAATTTTTAAGAATTCACAAAAAATAGAGATCAAGGAATCTTTCAGAATTTTTTGCTGTGAAAGTGTTAAAGGGTTAACAATGCATCCTGCAAAGCTTGCTGAAGCTGAAAAACTACCATGTCCTGCGCGGACATCTTCCAGGAATTTTAGCCAAATTTGCAAGTGGTCCTTGACTTATGTTGAAGTCTGTATATAGCGCTTCTGTTTTCACTCCCTCTGTCTTGACTGAGGCTTCATTAGAACTCCCGACCAGTTCTACCGTGTCTTGGCCTTCAGCTAACTGTTGTTGTGCCACGTGGGGCTGAGAGTTGTGGTCTTGGAGTTGCCCCGCTCCCCAAGTCCATTTAAAAAATCCCGTTTATACGGAGATAATAATAATAATGGGTATTGTATAGGCGCTTTACCCAATTTCACGAATCGGCTGAAAGCGCCGAGAACTGAACCCAACACGCACGCTCACGTGAATCACACGCATTCTCCCACACACTGGACATAAACGTATTACAATCAGGTGGTGCGAAGGGTCAGCTCAGCTATTTAAATTTCGGAATTTAGAATTACATTTATTTTTCAAATTTGGTGGGCTGAACATTTCCAAAGCAGAGGGGGAGGAAGCCGGAGTACCCGGAGAGAACCCCCGACGATCGGCCCGAATGAACGGTGCCACATACGAGAAGGAAAAATTCTTTGCCCCGAATGGGACTCGAACCCCCCACCTCTCGCATTCGTGACAAGTCTCTCAACCACTAGACCACCGACCGCCCCACCGAGATGATCCACGCGAGCTCTGCAGTGTATCTGGAGGTGATTCTTCTCGCCACATCTATAGCAGATCAGGTCACCTTGTTGGTTTCTCCCTCTGCCTCTGCCCCTCTGTATGTATATATTCAGACAGCATGGCTATAGGTGGTCTGTAGTTTGTACACTAAGCAACAGCAACAGCAACAAACCATTCACACTGACGCATATACTTCTGTCTCCTCATCTACATCTATACAGAACACAGTAGAAAATCAAAGAAGCATCCTTTTTTTTTTTTTCCTTTTTTTTTTTTTTTTTTTGCTGCTACCAACTCTTTGCCGGCTCCAGTGGTGTTCCTCCCTGGTAACGGGTAGAATCCACGGAGGGCTCGGAAGTTGGGGCAATTTTTATTATGCATGATGATGGAGATGAGAATGATGGTAAGATGATGCTATGGAGGTCCGTGTGGTTTGGGACTGCGGGACAGGGCCGCATTCCACGCTTCCTGTCATAAATATCCCGGCATTAACCAGAAGCATCCTTTTCTTGTTACATTAGCACATATGTACTTGTGCCTACTCGCTCACATCTATATATTAAACATAATCGTAGAGAATCAAATAAAACTTATCTCACGCCCACGCTATGCTACAGAAACATTTTTCATACAAGATCATATTTTCTGCACTTTTCACAGATGACAATAACTCCATACGCCCAAATCACCCGTTGTCCGGTTTTTGGTTTGAGCCCATAAGGCATTACATATGGAATATTGCTGATGCGCTGATGGTGTCAATTTTCCGTGCTGCGCTGCGGTCACGTGTATGGTACTGAGCAGTTGATTTCCATCAATGTCGTGTCAGTTGCACAACAAGGGCGTGTGTGTGTGTGTGTGTGTGTGTGTGTGTGTGTGTGTGTGTGTGTGTGTGTGTGTGTGTGTGTGTGTGTGTGTGTGTGTTTTGGGGGGGTTTAACGTCCTTTTCCACCACATAGGGTGATATCAAAGACGGGGCAACGATGAAAAAGCCAGCACAAATATTTGGCCCCAGCCGGGATCGAACTCACGACCCAAGCATTAGAAGTCCAACGCTCTACCATTCGACCATCCCGGCTCCCCATGCCGGTGCAAACTGGAATTTTCAATTTGAAGTACGGCTGAATCCAAGATTTGAACAGGTAATTTTGTTCCAAAACTGCGCTTTATTTCCAGCAGTGTCGTGTCAGTCGTGCAGCAATACCGGGACAAAACTGGCATTTTCAATTTCAAGTACAATCTCTGATTTAAACAACATAAAATTTGAACCAAAGTTATTATCAAATCTGACGTTCAAATTGTTTTCCCAAACGGCAGTCCAAAGGAGCCGGAAAGCCATTTCAGATTTGGAACTCAGACTGAATTTTTATTTTTGACTCAAATATGTTTAAAAACAAAATGTTCAAAAACATGCTTTTAAAAAGTATGTTCAAAAACATGCTTTAAAAAAAGTTCAAATTTTCTGTTCAAAGTTTGTGTTCAGATTCTGTGGTCAACTTTAGATTAGTTTTAATTAGTTTTTAAACTTAGCAGCACTGTGTCGCGTAATGTCTTAGCGAAATCCGATTGCAAATTGGTTTAGCGCTCTGTGTGCGTGCGTGCGTGCGTGCGTGCGTGCGTGCCCCACCCTTTAATTATCCCTGAGAGCATAACAGCACGAACAAAGCTAATGCATGCACTATTTTCGTGGTTTTATATTTCCAATTCCGTGGCTCGTTTCTGCCCTGTATGTACAATTGGCATCGCGGCTGATCTGGCGCCACAATATATCATCATTGGTCTCCGTGGTTACAGACACCAGCATGGCAATACACAGCTAGTTGCCATGCATGTCATATCAATAACATTGCGACAAAGAACCTCGCTTAGGAGGGGGAGGGGGGGAGCGACCCTCCCGAAATATCGTCAGTCACTTGTATTTGGAACTCATCATTATATATTGTATTTGGAACTCATCATTATAAGCCAAGCCTTCGTCATTTGCTGTGCTTTTAATTTATGCCTAGCCTTCGTGTGTGTGTGTGTGTGTGTGTGTGTGTGTGTGTGTGTGTGTGTGTGTGTGTGTGTGTGTGTGTGTGTGTGTGTGTGTGTGTGTGTGTGTGTGTGTGCGCGCGCGCGCGCGCCCCCTTCGCTCCCTCCCCCTTTTCCCCCCGGCACCGGAAAAATGCGTGGCGACATAGATGCGTATAATCCAAAGTATACAAACTGTGGCCAGTCGTGTATCGAGGGGACGCAATTTTCAGCACGAGGAATAAATTAATAAATAAATAAATTTGCATCAGCGACCATATTATAACATCCTTTTCCCAGGGAAGAATAATCCATCGGCTTTATTTTGACATGCGTCTATTCCAAAATTACTCGACATCACAGCAGGCAAGTCTTGTTTTTGAACATTTGCGCACGAACTTGTGAGTGCGCCTCAGTGTACGCTCGAAACAATCTGTCTTAATGATTAGTATAGTTCTGAATGCAATACAGTACATCTGCTAACTGCGCGAACCTCAAATGATACGATCCGAAGCTCTGGTTAAAAAAAAGTTTGGCTTAGCAAAGATGGAATCAGCCACACACAACCAACGCACCTTCTTTTGAACTTGGTCCAAGGTCTGTTTTTTTGTGACAGGGAGAACAGCCACATCACTGCCACAAGGCAGGGCAGCTCAGCGTCTCACGTGCACGGACTTTGTTAATAATTAATTGGGCGACGAGTGGAGCGACTAACGAGGTCCGGGGCAGTCGAGTACGAGTGTCCCCGTTCTGTGAAGCGAGGCTCGGACGTTTTCCTTGAGATTTCCTTTTCCACCACGCATGGGTGATATCAAAGACGGGGCAACCAATAACTGTTGCCACATCATCATCTTGCTGGTGGTGGTGGAGGTGTGTGTGTGTGTGTGTGTGTGTGTGTGTGTGTGTGTGTGTGTGTGTGTGTGTGTGTGTGTGTGTGTGTGTGTGCCAGGGGCAGCCTGTGTAAGATGCTGCACATCATGTGTTTTTAGTTAAATGTGTGTGTGGAGGCATGTTGCGTGTGTTTCTGGGTGAGTCTGGGTAACGTCCTTTTCCACCACGTATGCGTGATACCAAAGACGGGGCAACGAGAAAAAGGCCAGCACAAATATGTGGCCCCAGCCGGGATTCGAACTCACGACCCGAGCATTGGAAGTCCTACGCTCTACCATTCGGCTATCCCGGTTCCCCCCCCCCCCCCCCCCCACAAGTGGGTGCAGCAGAGCGCAACAATGTAACGCTGAGACGAGGAGGTGGGTGGGTGTTTGGGAATTTAACGTCCTTTTCCACCACGTATGGATGATATCAAAGACGGGGCAGCGAGAAAAAGGCCAGCCAGCACAACTATTTGGCCCATGCCGGGATTCGAACAACGCTGAGACGAACTGAGAAGAACCTGAAAAGGAATACATGTTAGGCTACTGTTGAAAAGTTTACCGCGCGCGGGTAGATGAGTGCTTAAAGCGTTGATTTACGACCTTGCGGTGAAAAGTTGTACCAGCCGCCACCAGTCTTCCCGTGTGCATCCCTGAGTTCAGGAGCCCCAAAAGTAGCCGCGCCTGCCTCGCCGCCACACCTGTCAATCATGACCTAGGGAAGTAACTCTGTCGAAGGGGAACGATCTTGTTATACAGCCAAGCGAACTGTACCCGTGCAGCACCTCACGTACATCAAAACGTGACGTAAACCAGCCAGGCTTACTGACTACACAACGTCATTTGTTTGTGAAGCAAATTAAAGCGCCATAAAAGTGGCAGAAACCACTTAGCTTTCACAAAGGGCGGCACGGGTCAACGTTTCGGCTTTCGCCTTCCTCAGGACAGACACTCTCTGGGGCACAGAGTCTTTCAGGGGAAAGTACCTCTGTGCACGGTGGGGAAATGGCGCTCACTGCGCTACCGTGACGGGCCTTAATTGTCTCGGTGCTCTCAAACACAAAGTCGTGCACTATGTCATCCTTGACCAGCTTTGAACCCAGAGGGATCCTCAATGGCGCAAGTGATGGCAGGCTGTCTTCAGAGTGAAAGTAGGCGTGTTTCTGAATCAGAGACATACGTAACATGTCTCTGTCTGAATGGACAGATCTATATTACATTCAGTCCTAGAGCAAGGGTGTGTTTGCTTTTGTAATCGTCTCTTATTCTACCACAAGGCAGGTACGTGATCGTCTGCACCGTGCAATAATACTTGCCTGTAGAGTGCAACACCTTGGCCTGTCAGAGTGCAACCCCCTTGCCGTTTACTCACATCCTGTTGGATCAGTGTACCACGTAAACATTGCCATCAAAGCGCAACAATAATTGTCCGCTGGCAAAGATTTTGCCCAAACGAAAAGTGGTCGGATATTCAAGACTTCGTTTCAAATTGATTCATATGACACACTTATTCTTAGCTTTAAAAAAAAAAAAATCGCCATTTTTGAAAATGGCGCTGGCTGTAAGCAGTCACATTTTCACGCCCCGCCGAAAAGGGACTGCACTCTGGAGTCTACAGGACAGAAACAAATAACTTCAACAAACAAACAAAAGGTAACTCTGCGGGCGTACTGACATACACGGCGCGGGGGGGGGGGGGGGGGGGAGAAAAAAATGAAATGAAATGAAACGGTGGGCGAGAAAAGGACCAGAAAACAACAATAGTAAAAATACATGTATCACAACACCCATCCTTTGGTGTGTCATTACCGTTTCCTTTTCCATTTGTTTGTGGTTTCGCGTGTGCACAGAGGCACCAAAGAAGGTATGTCAGTGTACTTCCTTGGTGTCAACAGGGACTTACATTCTATGTAAGTCCTTGGTGTCAACAACATACTTTGCGTCGCTTCTTGACGCCGAATTGGACTACTGTGGCAGTAGACTAGAAATAGAGGTCCGAATGAGACACGCCAACGGCGAACTAACCGCACACTGTAGACGGGCAGTGTTCTTTTTTCTGTTTCTTTTTTAATCATTCCTTTCGGGAAATTCGGGCTGCTTCCCCCCCTGGGGAAGCGCGGTGCAGCGGCGTTGCCCAACCTGTCTATCCTATGGGGTGGGTGGGGTGGGTGTTTGGGGGTTTAACGTCCTTTTCCACCACACACGGGTGATATCAAAGACGGGGCAACGATGAAAAAGCCAGCACAAATATTTGGCCCTATGAATTTTTTAAAATTTTGCTGGGGGAAGAAAGCTGGATAACCCGGAGAGAAACCCCCGATAAGCAGCCCGGTAGCCACGAAAAACCGGTAGCACATATCACAAGCTTGACTTGGGCTCGAACCCACGTATCATCGCCGTGACATTGGTGACGGCCGTTCAGCAGCGCAGCGGCTCAGTGCGACGCGTTGCCTATTAAGCCACCGCTCACCCTTATTAGTACTGGCCGCAGGTGTGTGTTTTGACAGGCTTGTTAAACACGGCTCTTCAGCAAGATGCGCATTAGGAGTACAAAACATGTCTTGTCTTACAAATGTGTATGTGAATCAGGGGCGCCGGAACCCGGAACCGGGGGGGGGGGGGGCAAGAGTATCTTTTTGCCCCCCCCCCCCCCGGAAAATCAGGTGACTATGGCAAGAGGGGGGGGGGGCAAAGCCATGGTCTTGCCCCCCCCCCTTCCCCTACCCCCCCCCCCTCCTACCCCTCTTCCTGCTCTCTCCCTCATCCCACCCAACAGAGAACTTAGTTTAGCCGTTGCATGAAATATCCCACCCAACAGAGAACTTAGTTTAGCCGTTGCATGAAATATCAAAACGACTTGGCAGAAAGTCGTCTGACAATCCCCCTTCCCCCCCCCCCCCCCCCCCCCCGCTTTTCACTTTCTTCTGGCAACGTCCTTCCTTTCACTGACTCACTGGTTCTGTTTTGTCTGTGCAGCATCTGAACAACGCCGCCGCCGCCCCCCCCCCCCCCCCCCCCCCCCGGCTTTGCACTTTCACCGGCAACGTCCTTCCTTTCACTGGCTCTGGCGTTCCCCCCCCCCTCTGAGATTCTGCCCCCCCCCTCCCCCCAACATCTTCCGGCGCCCCTGTGAATGTTCACGTACTTCCAAGACAAATAAATTTTGTTGTTTGAGCCATTTACATACCACAGAATCCACAACGAGTCGCTGGCACAACAGGAGGTAATGCTGCGCGTTGATATGCATCAAATGTCATATTTGTGAACTCGAGTGGGAAGTTGAAAATGCACAACCATTTACATGTACCCTCTCGTGTCAGTCACCGTATCTCAAGGATCAACGCACGAATTGTGCTTTGACAGCAAGGACTGGTTTTTGGCCGTGAGTTTTTAGGGGGGGGGGGGGGAATCGCAACAAACCCTAACTGCTCACCCCCCCTCCCACCCCCTCTAGCTTTAAACCGCAAAACATTTTAAACTAAGTAAAGTAAAATAAGTAAGTAAATTTACATATATAATGAACAGATAAGCGATGGTGTTTAAACTTGATGAAATGCACGTCTAAGTTTTAACATGCTTGTAAGCATTCAGTATATTTCTCAAGATAAGCTTACAAGACAATAAAGATTGCTGTTTACGTAATGCACTTCTGAGACCTCCACCCACCCCCACACCCAAACCCACCTCACCCACCCACCCACCCACCCCCACCTCACCGCCCACCCCCTATCCCCCAAACCCTCCTTTATAAAAAAAAAAATCTTTCTACCTCTCTACACATTCTTTTTCAGCTAGGATACCCCCAAAACACAACTCTTTTTTATTTGGCCTCAGCTTCAGTTTTTGGTGTTTGTTTGTTTGTTTGTTTGTTTGTTTTCTGGCCTGTCACCAAAGTCTCTGATACCATAGGGGTGGATGGGTGTTTGCGGGTTTAACGTTCTTTTCCACCACATAGGGTGATATCAAAGACGGGGCAACAATGAAAAAGCCAGCACAAATATTTGGTCCCGGGATCGAACTCACGACCCGAGCACTAGAAGTCCAACGCTCTACCATTCGACCACCCCGGCTCCCCTTATACCATAGTATTTGCTATCACAGTACAGAGCGTTAAACTGGCGTCACTAATCGGCGGAGAGTTTTGTGGCTGAGGCAGTGAGGACTACGTGAGGCTGAATATCAAGTATTTTCGGCGTCTCCTTTCCCTGCAGTGTTCGCACAGACACTTAACACGGGAACAGTCACGACTATTCTGATCCACACGGGGGTTTACCACGTCAACTGAAGGTCTACGGTGAGCATGGAGTATACAAGAAGCAGGCGTCTATCGTTGGCGAAAGCTGCCGAAATTGAAGTTTTTTTTCTGTAGAAAACTCGACAAAAACGTTTTTAAAAAATCCAAAATAACAGTGGTTTTCCTGCATAAAACTGGCTTCTCTGCAGAAAAACCGTCTTTTCTGCGGAACACACTGCCGAGAGATGACAAAATAGCAGTTTTTCAGCTATTTTTCTGCAGTTTGTTTCCTGAAAAAAAAAGTTTCTGCAGAAATACTATTTCAATGTGTCAAGCATTTCCAAATTTCCAAATCAAAGCTAGAATGTGCCTCTGTGTCAGTTTGCAGACGACAGCTAAAGAATTGTGTCAGTATCCATGCACATACGCAGTGCATATGCACTCAGTATAAGTACACCGATAATTCACGTGTGATTTACATGGGTACAAGTGTTATACCACACGTGGTGGATTACGGATTTTTACAGTATGACCTGTAATAGTGTGAATAGTATAGTCACGCTCCACAAAAAAATATAAAAATTGCATGTAACGGAGAGGTTATTCCTGATATTCAAGCAGTGAACACATGTGATTACTAGTGCAGGTTTAGGTTTCTGTAGCGTGCCCGTATGTACAAATTCATACTGTTTCCGAAGTCTAACATATAGGGAAGTAGCGTCAGGTTTTTACTGATTTATTGATTAATGGCTTATAATTCACTGACTTGCGTGAACATTATTTCTTTATTTATTTATTTATTTATTTAAGTGTTTATGTATGTATTTACTTACTCATAGTGCGAGAGCTCTCGAGGTTCTGAACAAGACAGGTAATGCGTGCTGTTGGCAGAAGAGTATCCGCCCTTTGCAAGAGACCAGAATCTCACCATCCCTTCACACACGGCAGGCCGGCAGCCAGCATTAAATATAATATATGTACCAAATCCACCGGTGCTATTCATATCCTGCTGTTCGTGTGACCTAGTCATTGCTATTTTGCAGTCACAGAACATTTTTTGTTCCCGGACGTTTTCGCAGTTTTATCGTCAAGGGGGCGCCAGGAGCGCCGCTGCACTGACCCAAAACACACAACTTGAGAAAAGACGAATAGGAGGGGAGAGGAGGAAGGTGAAAATGCGAATCCTGAACAGCTGGGGGCAAGAAACGGGGACGGGGAAAAGTGGAGAAGACAAAAGAGGGAAGGGTGGGTAGGAGTCAGTCAGGGGTGTAACCCAATTTATACTAAGTAAGTTCGGGGTTGTGCATCCGTGGCCTCACTAGTGACAAAAAAAATGTTTTTAAAAATAATTTATGTCTGCGTGGATTTAAATTTCGCTTAGTAGGAGTGTTGCACTTTGATTATACTCATTTTTGCTGCAGTAAGAACCGTTCAAGATTTAAGCTCCCAACAAAAAGCTTTCCGAAGTGTGAAACAATTTTACAGAGTCGACCGTGCAAGCACAGTCAACTCTGTCACAGTTGCAGAGTTTTCAGCGCTTCGGGGACCAAAACCAGAGCGCGAGTTTGCCGTGACATTATTTGGCTTTTGGTCAGTGAGCGAGACACATCGCTACAGTGTCCAGCGGATGTTGAGCATGAGGACTGCACGATCTTTCTCGCTCAGTGTCAAAACGCGAACTGAGCTGTGAAACCAGGCTGCCCTTGGCTTTAAAAGGGGTTTCAGGGACGCTGAAAACTCTGCAACTGTGACAGAGTTGACTGTGCTTGCACGGTCGACTCTGTAAAAATTTGTTCATACTTCGGAAAGCTTTTTTGTTGGGAGCTTAGATCTTTAAGGGACCGTCAATCTTGCCTGATTTTTGCATACAGGACCAAAACCGAAAAGGAGTCAAAAACGTGGGATACTCGCGTGCGGTAGGATATGTGTTAACTCTTTTTCCGCCATATACGGGTGGTACCTAAAACGGGACGACGAGGGAAAAGCCCGTTTATTTTTCTTTGCTTGATATCTGGGGTGTTTTCTTGGGGTTTTGTTGTTGTTGTTGTTGTTGTTGTTGTTGTTGCCGTCGTTCTTTTTCTATTTTTGTACTGGTTGGTTGGGTAGTTCTTAACTGGTTGGCTGAGTTTTTGTTTGGTTTGGTATGGTTTGGTAATTTGGGGGGAGGTGGTGGTTGTTGTTCTTGTTCTTGTTGGTGTTTTTTTAAAACGGGACAAAAATGCTGAAATACACTTCCTTCCCTTCATATGCATCCAATTCTAATTTATAACGTTTCTAAGAGAAAAGTTCCCCATGTACACACTCATGTCATCATTAGCCACCCGCTGAACAGATGAGCAGTGAAATGGAAGCGTAGGTTCTGAGGCGTGGTTTATTTGCTAGTCCTTAAATTGGACCTGCCTCCAACAAAACCACCGTCTGGGCAAACAGGCGAGTACACGCTAGGCTTTGAAGACACATGATGCATAGTCTCTCTGAGGACTGAGTGTGACGCTGCTTCTGCATTCTCTCCTGTCACACGATACAGTAACTAGTCAACCAGCCTCTCTCTCTCTCTCTCTCTCTCTCTCTCTCTCTCTCTCTCGCATGTGTGTGTGTGTGTGTGTGTGTGTGTGTGTCTCTCTCTCTCTCTCTCTCTCTCTCTCGTGTGTGTGTGTGTGTGTGTGTGTGCACGCGCATGCGCACATGTGTGCGTGTGTGTGACTGACTTGGCAGTACAGTCAAACCTGTGTAAGGCGGTCACTCAAGGGACGGGACCAAACTGACCGCCTTAGACAGGTGACCGGGTTTATCCAGGGTGGCATGTCAACAGCTAGCATGTCAGGGGATCCTCTGGGGTGACCGGGTTAGACAGTGGCATGGCTTATACAGGTGACCGCCTTGGCAGGTTCGACTGTAGTAGTATCTTAGTAGTACGTAACATGAGCATGATAGAAAATAAGGCGCTGTACCTTATCTTTCATCCTTGAAAAATAAGGTGCCATTGTCACTCTGTGTGTGTGTGTGTGTGTGTGTGTGTGTGTGTGTGTGTGTGTGTGAAAGGACCGTATGGATGTGTGAGCATTTAACTCTTTGACGACGAAGCACAATTTCTAACACGCGATTTCCTATAGGAAATCGCGTGTTAGAAATTGTGCTTCGTCGTCAAAGAGTTAAAATTCTGTGACGTGAGTAGGCGTGGTGGGGGTTTGAGGACTGACACGCAGCGGCCTCAGGCTGTACAGGTTCACCTGGGACAATGGGTTCCTGTTTTCGTCCTCCGCCCTGACGCATGAGGCAACTGCTCTCCCCCCGCCCCCCCCCCCCCCTCTAATTACGGTCTTCACCATACAGTGTCATGCTTTAGAACCAAAAATTGAGTTAATTGTACCAGCGCGTCTCTTTGACCCGAGACATGCTTCTGCCGGTGTGTGTGTGTGTGTGTGTGTGTGTGTGTGTGTGTGTGTGTGTGTGTGTGTGTGTGTGTGCATATTTTCCAGTCACGGTCAAAAATCCCAGCAGGGAATTGTAGGATCCCCACACTGTGGCACTACTATATTCTTTTTTTTTCGATGAACATCTCGCCGAGACACGTACGTAGTGAACACGCCAGTTCTAGGTGCAGAAAAGGAACAGCTTACATCAGGAGAGACCGTCTGCAACAGGAGACTAATAGCAAATTTGCACTAGCGTTCACAGACAGCGAGAACCCTTGAACTGTATTTGAACTGACTTGTCCTATACAATTTGTGCATGTCCTTCCACCACGTATGGGTGATTTGAAAGACGGCCGGGGAGACGAGAAAAAAAGCCAGCACAAAGATTTGGCCCCAGACGGGATTCGACTGAACTTACGACCCGAAATATTGAAAGTCCATCGCTCTACCAGGAAGAAAAGCTCCAAAACATTTACTTAGCTACTCATTGAAATGCGACAAACATTTGCTCTCCAACAAAATAGACCTGTACAATTACGCGAGTTACGTGACACCTCTGTTGAGTCTGTCTCTGTGTACCATGAGTCGTTGCACAGCCAAATTGTATGTAAGAGGGGATGGAAATAGTGTGTGTGTGTGTGTGTGTGTGTGTGTGTGTGTGTGTGTGTGTGTGTGTGTGTGTGTGTGTGTGTGTGTGTGCTTTTAGCGCAGCGAGTCCTTGGAATTTGGAGAGCAGCGCGGGTCTATAAAAACTATGTATTATTATTATTATTATTACCTTCATGTTCTGCGAAGGGAGGACACCTATAACTTCGAATGCTAAACAAACAAACAAACCAAAAACAAACAAAAAAAAGCCTAGGTGCTGAACAAATCAAATGCGCGTAGGCACTTGAACTAATGACGGTGGCCATGTTTGCAGTCTTTACGAGCGGTGAACTGTGCGTCATCGGGTTTTGCAACAGCACCAACAGATAGTGCATATAATTATACTCAAAGAAAAGCAAAACAACCTCAAGGGGAGACGTATAAGTGTCACGTGCGCAGCGTGACAAGTTCTATGTAACACTCAATCAGCTATCCTTTGTACTCAGCGTAGGTGTAGAAGGCATGTTTGTTTGCAATGACCACTCTACTGTCAAATGGTGAAAAGCAAATGGCAGTAGCCATGTTTGGGGGGCCGGGGGGAGAGACAGACAGACAGACAGACGGGCAGACAGACAGAGAGAGAGAGAGGGTGGGTGTTTGGGAGTTTAGCATCCTTTTCCACCACGTATGGGTGATATCAAAGACGGGGCAACGGTGGAAAAGCCAGCACAAATATTTGGCCCCAGCCGGGATACGAACTCACGACCCGAGCATTAGAAGTCCAGCGCTCTACCATTCGGCCACCCCGGCTCCAGAGAGAGAGAGAGTGTGTGTGTTACGTGTGCGTCACTTGAGCTGTACGTGCGTCAGCGGTACCCGCTGATATTTAAATTTGCCGTTCCTGTGTGTATGAAGAAAAAGCAAAACAACCTCAGCTGGTGGGAAACGTCTAGGAATAACATTAAGTCTGTGTTGCCATAGGTAACAAGTTCTGCGTAACACTCAATCAGCCATCTTTTGTGCTCACTGCAGGTACAGCGGGCATGTTTTTTGGCATTGACTACTATGGTAAAATGGTAAAAAAGGTGTCAGTGTTTATCGAATACTTTTAACAAATGGCCGTAGTCACGTTAGATGACAGTAGAGCCAGTAACCAACGATTGCATCGGCACAAAAACTACAGGGAGCGAGAAGGAATCAATAAATCAGTGAAGTTTTATTGTTCAACGAGAGAGAGAGAGATGATACGAAATGAACCTTTATTTTCCAACGGTGGAAGTTTTTGGTCCGCATATACTCCGCAAACCAGTATTACAACTTGCCGTTGCTACAATCACAAAGGATAAAACGTACACTCAGAGAGAGAGAGAGAGAGAGAGAGAGAGAGAGACAATGACAATGATCCTTTATTTATCAACGGTAAAGCAATTGGCACAATTACCATTTTCAAACTTGCCGTTGCTACTCTAAATTACAAAAGAAAGAAAGAAGAAGAAAAAAGAAAAAAAAATCAAGCATTTAAAACTGACAAGCAAAAAAAAAAAAAAAGGACAATCATGAAGCAAAACAACTAAATATAAGCCAAAAAGTGAAGAGAAAAAAAATCGCCTTTATAAGAGACTACATCTACGTTTAAACAAAGTAAAACACACACACACACACACACACACACACACACACACACACACACACACACACACACACACACACACACACACACACATCCTCTCTCTCTCTCTCTCTCTCTCTCTCACACACACACACACACACACACACACACACACAGAGCAGGTGTCATTACAAAACATGTATGTCAAGTCGAGCAAATCAATGGATGGTCTATACAAAGTGGTGTCGATACTAAGAGATGGGAAGCCGGGCCGTGCATACTTAAACGTAAAGTGTGTTCTATACTATTGCGTGCACGGCTACAAGTGAGTTGATCTAGTGATCGGAGCAGGAGAGCAAATACCTGAAGAATTTTTCCTTAAACAGAGAGAGCGACGTTGCGTTTTTGACAGTTGGCGGGATATTATTCCAAATGGAAGAACCAGAGAATGCTAGGCTTGTTTTATATATATATATCAATTCTGGGGCGCGGTACTTTTAAATTCAGTCTAGAGGTTGCATAACGAGACTGAGGGTGAGAAAACATGTCGCAGAGGTATGCTGGAAAAGCGTTGTTCCATACTTTAAACATGGCAACCCCCTTGTTAAATAATAGATGTTTGGACAGAGGGAGCATTTTGAGGTTTTTGAGTTTTTCGTCTGTAGTTAAGGATGGATCTGGTAGAATTTGTTTCGCCGCCCTTCTGTGTAAGGAGTTCCGTCTTTTTAAGTGCACCTCGCTGCTCCCATCCCATAGCGTAGATGCATAGTCAATATGACATTTGACATGCGCATTGAAAAATAATTTCCGAGCTTCAACATCAACATATTGTCTTAGCTTTGATAGTAAGAATACACTTCTAGCAATTGTTTTACAAGTTTTATTAATGTGGGATTGCCACTTTATTTGGTTATCGAGTGTAACGCCAAGTAGATGATGTTCTGAAACCTGGGCTATAGGCTGGTCTTGAGAGAGAGAGAGAGAGATTGACAATAGTCTTTATTTCACTTGAAATGGTAAAAGGACGTTAGTGCTCATTGAGTCCATGGCACTTAGTTCCCCTTTTGCCAGCTGGCGAAAGTCCATCTTCAAATAGTAAAAGGGCATTACTGCTTATCTAATCCATTGCACTTAAGCCCTTTTATACAATGACCGGTAGTTCACATCCAAGCGGTCAAACCGTTTCAGTGGTTATTCAATCCAGGACGCTTTTGTAGATCCCTGTACCAAAGGGCCACAATCTACCGTTAAATCGTCAAACGGCTTCCGTGGTTCCTTTGCCAAACGGCGGTACACGCAGTCACCTGGATAGTACAATGGGAAATGGTACAATGACTGTTGTGCGAAAGGGAGGGGGAGGGGGGGGGGGGGGGCTGTATCCACCGTTGTGATAAATCAGTCAGTGGTCACGGCTGCCAGCTGTCTTGCGCATTACACCTGCCTCACGTGAACTGTCGCCATGGGAACGCGTGGCAACCGGGGTGACTGGCATTAAACCGGACACCAAAGACCATAGCGCAGGAAGAGGCTGTTCTACGGTCTTTGATTAAACCGTTACGGAAGACCCCCCCCCTCTCTCTCTCTCTCTCTCTCTCTCTCGTTGAACAATACAGCTTCATTGATTCAATGATTCTTTACTTTTCGCGTTGGTGTATTTGTTGTTCACTTTACTTTGCACATGTAGCAAGGACAGGTTGAAATATAGCCCTGTGGACAGTGACTGATGAAAACCTTTTCCTTGTAAAATGAAATCAGTCTGCCAACCTCTCTCTCTCTCTCTCTCTCTCACGTGTGTGAATGCGTTTTGATGGACCTGATGGACGATTTTCTCTATGGTTTTGTTTCTTGTAGTTTAGTGCATAATTTTCTGTGTTGAACTTTTTTTTTTCTCTCTCTCTTTTATATTTTGCTCCCTTTTTGCCTTAGTAGATAGTCTCTGTAGTATTAGCAACGGCAAGTTTGCAAACTGGCGAATTTCTGTCAAAACTTTCTGCCAATATCATCGGCACATGCCACGTAGTTTTTTATTTGTTTATCATGTGTACTCTTCTCTCCTTCATTTCCTTTAGATAGTTAATACTTTTGTTTGTCTTTTGTTTTTCTCTTCTTTTTTTTTCATTTTCCCCTCTTGTGTTGGTGTTTTTTTGTTTTTTTTTTCAATACCCTTTAATGTAGTAATGTAGAATAGCAGGGCAGCAGTAAGACAGGCAGCAATGCCTACATCCTGAATAAAAAAACGTTTCATCATCATCTCTCTCTCTCTCTCTCTCTCTCTCTCACACACACACACACACACACACACACACACACACACACACACACACACACACCAGAAATCGCGATTCAAACGCAAATGTAGGTGAACTATTGTTCTACGTCTGTGGCCAAAAGCAAGATAATTACACCGACAGATTTTCTTCTCTCTACCACTCAGGACTGTCAAACACCTCCCCACCCCCTCCCTTCCCTTCCCAACACCCTCGCCTGTGACAATCCACCAGCGGCCAGGATACCATATACATCGTACACAAGACAGTGTGTTCCACATCCTCTGTCTGTATAATGAAGCATGAC
Source organism: Batillaria attramentaria (assembly GCA_018292915.2). Lineage (NCBI taxonomy): Eukaryota > Metazoa > Mollusca > Gastropoda > Batillariidae > Batillaria > Batillaria attramentaria. Next base: position 440,889 of record JACVVK020000003.1, read on the forward strand.
TTTGCAAGTAAGCCTGCCAGGAAAAAAATTGAATCGATTCTGTGGCGGAAAGTCGATTTTATATAAACGCGTACGGCAAAATCTAAAAACAAAAAGAGTCGTAAAACAGGTCTCTCAGGCTTTGAAGTCTACACTGGCAACTGCTGACATTGTCAGTGAACATGCAATGATGACTGAATCACGTGCGGGTATATATATACATATATATACTCACCTAGTTCAGTCAGCCTTCCTCCCTACCAGATAGCTAAGTTCATCTGGTCAGTTCAGCTGTATGTCTTTGTGTGTGTGTGTGTGTGTGTGTGTGTGTGTGTGTGTGTGTGTGTGTGTGCCGCGGTGTGAGAGAGTGAGAGAGAGAGAGAGAGAGAGAACCTGAGAGAGACGGAGAGAGATTTAATTTTTTTCCCACGAAAACAGGTTTTAGGCGCTCGTGTGTGTGACATTGTCAGTGAACATGCGATGATGACTGAATCACGTGCGGGTATACATATATATACTCACCTAGTTCAGTCAGCCTTCCTCCCTACCAAATAGCTAAGTTCATCTGGTCAGTTCAGCTGTATGTCTTTGTGTGTGTGTGTGTGTGTGTGTGTGTGTGTGTGTGTGTGTGTGTGTGTGTGTGTGTGTGTGTGCCGCGGTGTGAGAGAGTGAGAGAGAGAGAGAGAGAGAGAGAGAGAGAGAACCTGAGAGAGACAGAGAGATTTAATTTTTTTCCCACGAAAACAGGTTTTAGGCGCTCGTGTGTGTGACATTGTCAGTGAACATGCGATGATGACTGAATCACGTGCGGGTATATATATACATATATATACTCACCTAGTTCAGTCAGCCTTCCTCCCTACCAGATAGCTAAGTTCATCTGGTCAGTTCAGCTGTATGTCTTTGAAAGTGATTGTGTGTGTGTGTGTGTGTGTGTGTGTGTGTGTGTGTGTGTGTGTGTGTGTGTGTGTGTGTGTGTGTGTGTGTGTGTGTGTGTGTGTGTGTGTGTGCCGCGGTGTGAGAGAGTGAGAGAGTGAGAGAGAGAGAGAGAACCTGAGAGAGACGGAGAGAGATTTAATTTTTTCCAGGTAAACAGGTTTTAGGCGCTCTGTGTGTGTGTGTGTGTGTGTGTGTGTGTGTGTGTGTGTGTGTGTGTGTGTGTGTGTGTGTGTGTGTTCTTCAGTGCTGACTTTTAGAGATGTGAGCTGCTGTACATCGCTTTGAGTCTTCTTATCCGGGAATATTATTATTATTAACCATTATTATTATTGTATACCAAACCTTACCTGTGTATAGTAGATGATGGCCCTTCGTACTCCAGATACCAGATTCAGGCAAGCGTCAGAAAATCCACAACAGGTACAATTGCCTATACATAGGCGCAGTCACCACTGAATGAAACACTAACCGCAGAATGCTACTACTACCAACTGAGCTTGGGTGAGTGAGCCGGCATTGGAATGTGCAGCCGCACTGACCGTAAACGGAGACTCACGGGCAAACACTGACCACGGACCACAGGGCTTTGTGGTCGCAGACTCACGATTTCAGTCTCGGACACAGCCGGAGACAAGCGGTGTGGAGTTGAGCACAGTGCTTTGGGACCGCCTACAGTGTCGCAAGACAAGCCCCTGTGATCTGCGTAGCGCCAAGTCTCGTTGTGTTGGCGACCGCACCTGTCAGCCGGAGACAATGGAGAAAAAAAAGTGAGCAGGAGGCGTGGTGTTTGTGTGTGCGTGTGTATACGCCAGGCGACACAAGCGAATCAGCCACGGTCCAATTCGCTGAGGGCAAGTCAACTGCGGCTCATCATGTATCCACACTGGGCAGCATCGCGTGACACGCACAGGCGGATTCGGAGAAGGGGTTTGGAGTGGTCTGCCAATTGACGGCTGATCTCACGATGAAATCTCAGTATCACAACCTCGCTTAGATTTGTGGTTAAGTGAAATCTCGCAGTAACGAATTTGCGAGAGGTCGTCAGACAGTGGACCGATACGTCCTTCTACCCCCCCCCCCCCCTCGCCTCCTACCTGCCCTCCCACCTCAGTGGCTCAGTACCGCCGCCCCCCCCCCCCCCCGCCTCCTACCTGCCCTCCCACCTGCCACCCCCTCACCCCAGAGGCTGCAGGGTCACAATGTCTAGAAGCCTTTGTTTTGAAACGTCTTTTGTGGTGTACGAAAGGCAAACCTAGAAACAATCAATGTTTTGTTTTGTTGTGTTTTGTTTCTTTTTGTTTTGTTTTGTTTTGTTTTGTTACTTCGGTGCCCTGGCGTTTTCAATGCTTGACTGCTCAGGACCCATTTGGGGGATCGTCAACTTTCAGTTTTTATTATCAGTTATGACATCAGAAACTAGGAAAACCAACTACAGTGCTAGCAAAACGGTTTACTCGTGGCCAAAGCATGCATCTGTTAGAATGCTATCGCCATTGTCGTCACTAGAGCATAGTTTTGAAGCTCACTGGCTCCGTGGTCTCTGGCACTATGCCGTTCACCTGGTGCAGAGCCGTAGCACAGCTCCTAAAAGTGCTCCGGCCATAAAAATAAATAAATAAAAAGGTACGGTCCCTGGCCATTATGTTCTCCTCAACTTCAACGGGAAACAAAAGAATGACTTGTTACTTCTTTGAACGGGGAAACGCAAGTTAAAAAATATTTTGATGAAGAGGCTTTATTTTGGAAGAACTTTTGCTTTACAAACCCTCCTGACTGTACGCATGAAGACGACGGTTTTTTTTGTTTGTTTGTTTGTTTTCTTTTTTTTTTTTTTCTTTTTTTTTTTCTTCTTTTTTTTTTTTTTTGGGGGTGGGGGTAGCCAAAAAGTGGTCCGGCCATGGCCGGAGTGGCCGGTAGGGCTGCTACGGCCCTGTGGTGCTGGCATGAAGTGAAACAGACAAGACCAGAAGATGTACCCTTTATTCAGGTATGTGCAAATGTTTCAAGCTTTTATCTCTGTATTAGATTTTGTTTCTTCGATTTTTTTTTTATCAACGTGGCCAAACAGCCAGCTCACAGGTTGCGTCATGGATTAAAAACTCTTCGCATAGAGAGAGTTAAATTGTATAGGTTGTGTTGTGTAGGTGTGTTGTGTTGTTTAGTGTTTGTAGTTTTTCCCTGCCATTTTTTTTTCTCAAATCCCCTAGTGGGTCATGGGCATTTACTTGACCAGAATAGCACTACCGTTCTCTGGGGGAATAAAGGTTTAACTGTCATGGAATTGATAAATGAATAGGTCCTTTTTCCACATTACGATATAACATAACAGCATGCATGTCTTCATCCCTGTTCCGGGTCCGTCGCTTTTCTAGGCCCTGCGACGGCGCCCAAATCGGGCTAACCGAGACCGAGCCGAGGTAAGTGATACCAAAGACACTACATTACGTCTTTGGTGATACCTAAGAAGGAAAAAACAAAAATACTCGGTGACAAGGAAAGTGGACGGTTGCGAACAACTTTGAGGTCCCCGTGTTATTTCACAGTGTGCACAGAAGCGGTGAAAACTGTCGCATTCACCAGCACAATACATTTTCAGCCTGTTTAGAGAGTATTGCCTGCATGAGTTGTCTCCCTTGCCGCAACAAGCACTGACGCAGCATGCATGTATTTTTCGTGGCAGCCTTGTGCAAGGGAGACAACTCAGGCAGTCAATAATCTCTATGGAACTCACAGTCGCAGCTGGTGAGATTTTGAGTAGTTACAGCTGTGATGACGCCACAGCCGTGCACTGAGAATCCCGAAACTGATCATATCAGTGTCACGTATGTCCACAGCACAGACGTATAGAGATAGACGCACCGCCGCACGCTGCCACCGCTGCTTGCGAGTGTCGCTATCGCGGCCATCTTACTAATACCAGAACTCAGAGGCTCTGTGTATAGGACGCCTCGTTCGAAATACAAAGACGTCAGAAAGACGTCATCAGAAATGTGACGTAAGAGAAAGCGGACCAATGCTATGCGCGCTATGTAAACAGCTGATAGCGTCTGGCCAATGCTATGCGCGCTATGTAAACAGCTGGCACTTCCAGGTACTAGCAACATGGCGCGCGGCGGCGTCACTTTTTCCGGCACCGCGGTGCGTCTATCTCTTTACGTCTGTGGTCCACAGCCACTGTGGCGTTCCACAGTGTCCAGTTAGTAGTGCCCAGCTGGGTGGCAGCACGGCACAATTCTTATGGCGTCAATCGATTCCCGGCGCTTGAGCGCTACTCTTAGCTCCAGTGGTAAGTCAAAGCCTGTTTCAGCCTGTTTAGAGAGTATTGCCAGCCAAGTGAGTGAAAGGTCACCTTCCGGTCATGTCGTGTCAAGTGAAGTGACCATTGTAACTGACGACGTGAAATGTCTGTTTTATCTACAAAACTGTCGATGTCTTGTGCTGGATTTCATGTCAGTCCCTACCACATAGGTGGTTGGAACAGCTATTCAGAACGAAGTGTACCTAGATATGCTAACGTCAGTGCACGTGTGTGTGTGTGTGTGTGTGTGTGTGTGTGTGTGTGTGTGTGTGTGAGAGAGAGAGAGAGAGAGAGAGAGAGAGAAATGCAACGACTTTTATGCACAACACACTTTTTTTCACAGGCGGGGTGCATTGGAGAAAGGTCTGTGCAAAATCTGTTCTCCAGTCACAATCTTCTGCATAATAATAACAGCTGCTACACCTAGACACCTTAGTTACCCCCCCCCCCCCACCCGATTATGAATGACCAGGGCCTGTATGTAAATGTCGAGGTTAATTTAACCCACGGCTACGGCCCGGGCCTAACCCAGACTAGAACAAAAGAAACCCAAAAGCAAAACTAAATAAAAAAGGAAGCGAAGAAAGGAAGAAAAAATCCTTTAACGGCTTAGGCACCTTGCTGGAATAGGCCCGCTTCTTAGTTATAAAAAAAATAACCCTAGAGCTAGTTTTGTTCGAGGTTAGACTCTAACCAAGGGCTAGAATCCCTAACCTCGACTATTACATACGGGTCCTGCAGACAATTCCGAAGATACAAGCACGTGCTTCCACACGCATTCCAACCAGACTTTGCACACTGAGTCAGTTATCTGCCTCGATTTATCGGTAGGTACCTTTGAGAAACTTGGCGACAAGTCCGGCAGGTGTCTTGTTAAAGTTGTGTAGATCTTTAACCGGCATTGCAATCGCAGGGCCCCGCCCGTCGTGTCCAATAACTGTTTTTGTTTTAGCGATTTCCAAGTACACGACCTATACACTACAGTGTATTGCCGACAGGTCTGAATGTTAACGCAGGCACAGGCGCAGTTTTTTTGTTATTGAACATATTCAGTCATGACTTTCAGTCAATTTCCTTTCATCAGAACTGTTTGCTTGAGTCTTTTTCTATGTTTGTTCATTCGTTTGTTTTGGCTTGGCTGTGTTTTTCACACGTCATGGCAAGTCTTCAAAAGGCTATCCGATAGATACAAGTTGTTACGTGGTCTGTTCTGTGTTCCCAAAGGTGAACGGACACAGCCAGCAGGTCTACGGGGCGCCTTTTTAAGTTTTTTTCAGCAATAACCAATGGTAGGAGAAGAAAATCTAGATTTCACTTGTACTTACTGATCGCAGATGAAAACGGGATTAAACAACCGACAATACAGCGGAGTCCTTCGTGCATCAAGAACAAAAACACAAAAACAATTCTGATGTGGCCGTGTAAGGAAGATTTTCCCCTCGTAAAGTCAGGTACTTAGGCTGAGGCCGGGTCGAACTTCTACGAGTGCCATTAAGAGCATTATTTCACAACCTGGCCCTCAGCCCCACTGCATTAGTACACGGGGTGTAATCAAAATGGGCGCTAGTGTTTCTGGTGCAACTCCGCTTCAAAAGTTTCGACGATGTTCGGTATGGTATGATATGGTGTGGTACGGTAACGCTGCACGTTATCCGTCTCTTCTGAGACGCTCAAGGCGCCGCAGCGAAAGCCTGCTTCGGCTAAGCGCTGCTCGATGCGCTAATCTCTACCCTGCTCTCTCACACAAAGCCATATGTTTCAAATGATATTATGAGCACGCGCGCGTGTTTGCACTGTGCTAACTCATTAATCAAAGTCATTGCCTGGTTGACAAACCGGCCGTTTCTCAGTTTCACCCCGACACACCAAAGTCCTTTGGAAGTACTCAGTGCATATCTGAACACGGAAACACTCCGTGCTACTGTCTGGAAACACTCTGTCCCGGCGTTGCTACTTTTGAAGCGGAGTAGCACCGGAAACACCATGACAATTTTGATTGCACCCCATGTAGTCGGGTACCAGGTGACACCAGTAAATGCCTCGCCCAGGTCAAGTGTTCGCCTAAAACGACAAGCTGCAGATCTGGTACTGTTTTAGTGTTTGCCTCGTACCCGGAGTCACGGGGTGTAACGTGGTGTTTGAAGGTGTCCGATGAGACAACGATTTACGATGAGAAAGCGTTTATGCACATCAATACACGCGGTGGAGTTTAAACTTAAAGATTAAAAGCTAGTTTGAAAATATGTGTTTTGAGTTCTGCTTTAAACTGTAGGAGGGAAGGGATGTTTCTCAGAGAAGATGGCAAGGAGTTCCAAACGTGGGGGGCACTAAGACTGAAAGAGCGTTGGCCAAATGTTTTGAGGCTGACCCGGGGGGACCTTAAGTAGCTTTTCTGAGGATGAGCGGAGAGTGCGGGATGCATTAGGTGGAATAGGTGCACAACGGACTGACGCGGGATACTGTTGATTGTTTTATCTGGGCGGCATATCCAAGTAGGCAGGTTACATGTACATGTTACAGTGAATTTGTGTAATCAGGGATTTCATGAAATCCCTGAAATTTTCAGTAAGTTCATGTAATTACTGTTTCACTCGGGGATTTCATGAAATCCCTAAAATTTCCAGGGATTTCATGAAATCCCTGATTTCAAGGGCCAGGGATTTCAGGAAATCACTGACCCATAATTTTCTTAAGCCGAACACATGAGTGCATCCCGTTCAACTAATCTTTTGTGGGTTTTTTTTTTTTTTTTAAGGACAGACATGACATGGACATGGTAAAGAAAGTAAACACATAGAGGTACATCTCGAACAACTCAAACATTTGAGATAATAACAGTGAAAATAATAAATACATGCAAGTGTATCTGGCGGAACTCTACATATAAGATAGCCACAGTATAAAACAAAACATACAAGTTCTCACAGTAGAAGATACAAAATAAATAAAAAATGCAAGTACATTTCGTGCAACCAATATGTAGGATAGTTACAGTAAAAGAAGAAAAAAATGTGCAAGTTCATTTCGCACAACTCATACGTGTACGATGACCATTTTTTTTTTTTTTTTTTTAATGATAAAACAAGCGAGCACATTTCGCGCAACTCATACATGTAAGATGTCACAGAAAAATCCATCTTCGAAAACCATGCACTAGCGTAGGACTTAGGGAGGGGGTGGGGGGGGGGGGCGAGAGTATCTGTTCGTCCCCTCGTATTCTTGGTGCTGAAAATGTTGTCAGAATAATTTTATGTGTACCTCAAATACTGGAAATGACGTAATAGATCTCCTCAGGTGAAAGGTATTTATTGACTGAAATGGAATAATGAAAATCCCCGCTCCCCTGTTGTTAGAATTTTCGAGCCTCTCCCCCCCCCCCCCTTCTCTCCCCCCCCCCCCCCCCACACACACACACACACACCCCTTCCCCTCTCCCCTTCCGTGAAGCAAATTTACTTGATCAGGAGATAATAGTCGTTCTGCTCTTTCTCTGACCGCCAGCAGCAGCAGATTTCACACTCTCCACGAGTTTGTAGTAGTCTTCTTTTGGAATCAGATATTTGTGGTGTGTTTGGTAGCGTGCAAATAGCTACGCTTTGAAAGTCTCTTCCATGCTGGATTGAGACATGCTTGCAGTGGAGTGGTAGGCAGTTGTAAGACATGTAGCAGACTGCAGTGTTAGTGTACCCTCGTGAACATGCCGTTTCATCAGTCAAAAGAAATTACTGTTTGTGTACAGAGTTGTCACATGGTGAGAATGCTGTGGTGAGCTGCTGCTAAGACTGAAATTTCAGGGTCTAGGCAATTCTGAACTTGTCATCTGATCTACGAGTGATTTTTTTCTGCCCTAACTCTTTGCCAGCGTCCACTGGGATACTGCGCTATATAAAAGCAATTTATTATTATTATTATTATTATTCAGTGATGTTTCTCCCAGGTCATGGAGTGGAATCCACGAAGGGCACGAAAGCTGGGGCATTTTTTTAAAAAAATATTATGATTGTGCACTGATGATGATGGAGATGAGGATGATGGTAAGATGATGCTATGGAGGTCCGTGTGGTTTGGGACTGCGGGACAGGGCTGCATTCCACGCTTCCTGTCATAAATATCCCGGAGTTAACCAGGCCCTGGAACTACGGCACCTGCGGTGCCGATGTGTAATTATCCACATCATAGGATGTGTCATACATCCCGAAAGTCGCACCCGTGAAGTGGATGAATCACGGCTGTGTGGCAACGGCCTCCACATTAGGCCCATAGCACACCTGCTCTGGGTAGGAGCCGACCTAGGTAGGAAAAATGTCTCTTGCCTCTGCTGGGACTCGAACCCGGGTCTCCCGGTCCATGGTCCGAAGTGCTAACCACTACACTGCAGGGGCCGGTACGAGTGAAATTTCAGGGTCTAGGCACCGGTTGTCTGATCTTACACAAATTCACTAAACTCAGCCAGTAAGATAGTGTAAAAACCATGACAAAAACTTAGGGATTTCATGAAATCCCTGGAAATTTTAGGGATTTCATGAAATCCCCGAGTGAAACAGTAAGTACATGAACTTACTGAAAATTTCAGGGATTTCATGAAATCCCTGATTACACAAATTCACTGTAACATACATAAGTCGACGACTTACGGACACAGACAAACAGAAACTTAGCATAAAAATCCCCCTCCCCTCAAAAACAACAACACGGTGTACACACACACACACACACACACACACACACACACACACACACACACACACACACACACACACACACACACACACACACGCACGCACGTAGCAGGATGATGCTGGGTCATCTTGATTAGTCAGTAGTCAGTCGTCCGTAATCAATGTAAAAAAAATGTTAATTTTAATCTGTCCCTTTAAGGCATTAAGTATAGTGTTTTGCTTTTTACACGCGCACGCACGCACACACACACACACACACACACACACACACACACACACACACACACACACACACACACACACACACACACACACACACACACACACACACACACACACACACACACACACACACACACACACACACACACAGACTTAATCAAAAATGAAGTTCTGCCAGCCAGTGACTGGTAGAAACACTAGAGTCACAAACTGACGTACGGTACACTTGTAAGGGCCTCGCCCAGATCAGCCTCACATACCGTAGACCGAGCCAAGCGAGCATTCTACAGTCTTCACAAAAAGTTAAGGACCAGTCAACATAATGGGTGACAGTTTCAATAAATCAGAAAAAAATAAACGAATAAGATTTTTCTCGTAAAATTCGGTAGCAAGGTTAAGGGGTAATTAGTGAACATGGCGACCACTGTGTGGATGGCACGTGCGCGTCACACAGCATGCTTGGCGCGTTTGAAAATCTGCAATTTCGGCAAAACTAGACCGAGTTTCAGTGTTCAGTGAGCGATACCTGGGGCTTTCTGCACGGCAAAAATGAGATGCAGGTCAAAGAATGCATCCCTGGTTATGAACTGTGCTCATTTGTTTGCCTACATAAGCCGCCGTTTCAGCGATGTTCAGCACTACACCAGCATGCCACCACGACAAAAGTTGAATGATATTTGCAAGTGGTCCTGAACTTTTTGTGAAGGCTGCAGGTCAACTCGCCTACGGAACGCCCTGCTAGCTCCCAGCTACCCCGAACGGCTCGCTGTGCTAGCTAGCATACTCCGGGAGCTTGCTAACTCCGCCCAGAAAACTGAAACGCAAAACGGCCGGTCTCCTTTCTGCTCATGCGCAGCAAAAAAATCATCCAATCAAGTTTTACGTCTAGGGTCGGAAAGCCGGTTGACAGGGCATTTGTTTACCGAGTTACCCAGTATGGCTACCATTTGTTTTTCTGACGGGAGTTTCTCTTCAATACTGTACTCATTGTGGAAGACACGCACATCAAGAGCCTATAAGGTACACATTTTATGACGTTCTCATTGGAAAACACGTGGCTGGTGGACACCGCTGTCTTCGGCTACAGACCACAGATTCGGATTTGGAGGAAAACGCTATATATTCCTCTTACACATAACGTCGTATACGGCACCCTATAAATGCTTTAAAATTCACCCCCAAAAATCACACAAATCAGGCAGCTACAGACTCATGTGTAGAGTAAATTTCAACAAATTCCAATATATATCACCCGTCTGTGGTGGAAGAGGACGTTAAACCCCCAAACACCCCAACACCCTCATGAAATGTTCAGCCCGACACGGATGTGTGAACTGGAAGTGAATCATTTAATGACACCATTTCCTGACAATTGTTTAAAACAAACAGTTGACTTACCTCCATATTAAACGCGGAACTTCTCTTGGAAACATCCCCATGGTTTGCAGTCCGGGGGGGGGGGGGGGGTGAAAAAATCCTTTCAGATTGCCAAACAGGCGGACATGATGTCTATTTCCCGTTGGTAAAGTTGAAGTTACGAAGACTCTTTTTCAGCTCCGTCCCCGACAAACGAGAGCGGTGAGTATCCTTAATCGTTTGACAGTGTTTCTCGAGCTCGAGCCTGGGAAGACTTTTCCTCAATCTTGCGTAAACAGAGTGTGCTCGGAATTAATTTCCTCGATGCCTGCTTCTGCTTGTGTTAGAGGTGTTGGTGCTAAATTACTAACCGGGGCCCGAATGTAAAAGTCGAGGTTAAATTAACCCACTGCTACGGGCCTAACCCAGACTAGGACAAAAGAAACAACAACAACAAAATTAGATTAATTTTAGAAAATAAGGAGGCGAAGAAAGGAAGAAATAAATCCTTCTATAACGGTTTGGGCATCTTGGTGGAATGGACCAGTTTCCTGATTTAAAACAAAACAAACAAACAAAATCAGAAAATTTAACCCTAGAGCTAGTTTAGTTCGAGGTTAGACTCTAACCCGGGACTAAAACCCCTAACCTCGACTTCTACATGCGGAACCTGCACAGAACACAACTATTGACCACACACCCACACATGATTAACTCTTTGACGACGAAGCACAATTTCTAACACACGATTTCCTATAGAAACTGTGCTTCGTCGTCAAAGAGTTAAAGGGATAATGCCACCATTTTTGTGCTCACAGATCGTTCTGAGCTGTTTTCGTGGTACATGTATCTATCATCACACCACTTAGACACCTGGACAGTGAAAGCTTCTGTAATGCTGGCACTGAGCCAACAGACGCGTACTCGATGACGCGGCGACCACACTGAGCACTCCAGTAGCGTAACAACAGTCGTAGAATCCGAACGTGCGGCCAGCGCTGGCGCAAAGTGTAAACAACATTGTATCGCATTAAGAACTGTACTACTACTACTGCTGCTACTACTACTACTACTACTACTAATAATAATAATAATAATAATAATAACTGAGTATTGTATAGGCGTTTTACCCAAATTCTTGAATCGGCTAAAAGCGCCGCGAACTGAACCCAACACGCACGCTTACTTGAATCAAACGCATTCTTTCACACACTGGCCATGAACACACTACAATGCGAAGGGTCAGCTCGGCTGTTCAAGTTTCGGAATTTAGAATTGCATTGATTTTCATCATCAAGATAGAGTATTTCGAGCGTAAAAGGCCCACTCAGGAGAGAAACGGTTCCAAAACATAACTTAGCTTAGTCCCGTTTAAAGTTGCATATATCCAAAAAGCCAAGCGGTCGCGAACCGGTAGCGACATCTCAAAATTGTAGACATAAATAATGAGTGTATCCATATGATATGTGCGATGCGGTAAGCCACACGGAAGCCAAAGGACGAGATGGCAACGTCACACGGTTTCTTTCGCTTCCAAAGTCGCGAACTATTATCAACGAAAAAGGGGCGCAGCTTTTGTAAAGTTTGCTCCAATTTCCCTCGTGTTTGAAGAGCGAACGAGACTGAACCAGCCGTAATGAACGTCTTTTAATCTTTTTTTTTTAAGCGAGCAGAACTATTGTTAGAAGAAATTTCTCCTCGGTGGCATGCGCTTTGACTAGTTTCAGGTAATCCACGACGGAAAAGGCCGAAGCAGCACAGATACAGACAACTCCAAAACAGTATCGAACAATTTTCCAGCGTAGATGCATCCAAAAAGTTTAGTTTCACAACTAAAAATTTAGTCGAGACTGTACGACACTTGCCAGTAAAATCCTGTGTCGTTAGAATTTGCTGCTGTGTCCAAGTTTGTTCAGTTGTTGAACGATGAATAACTTACGTGCATAGACGCACGGGATTTTCTCGGAAACTCACGCCAGCTTTTTCTGTCAGCACTCAGCTGGCGTGTCATCGACTTTGGTTGGTCGCTGGCTCAGCATGACTGACAGTAACAAAGGCGTAACAGATCCTGTAATATTGAAATCTGCCTAGTGCTGAATACGGGTTACCAGAGAGTACAAAATATTGCCCGTGAAGACGTGCATTTTATTAATGTGCTAATAAAATACCCAATTATTATTATTATTATTATTATTAATGAGCTAATAAGATATATTGTTATTATTGTTGTTGTTTTTATTTATTTATTTATTATTTATTTATTTATTTATTTATTTGAGAGGTATGCCAATTCTCTCTGAACACGCAAGTTTGCATTTGATAGGGCAGAAAGATCGTGCGTGCAGGTTGGCATATTAAAAAAAATGCTTTTGGAATTCATGAAGTATTTTGATTTCATCCTATTTGATTTTTTTTTAAAGACGTGAAGCTCCCTAACCAACCAAGCAACTTGCCTGATTTATCTGCCCCTGACCTAACGGAACTGGGTCAGATCAATGACATTTCGCGTGATACGCAGGCTTCGCAAAGCGATTGGCGGAATTCAAACGGAGTTGTCACTTTCCACTGCTGTGTTGTTTTTACATCGGGCCAAGCAATATGTACGCCTGTGACGTCAAAAAATACACAACGAGATAAATAATAATAATAATAGTAATGACGATTTTTAGAGCGCCTATTCTGAAGAGCTCTAGGAGCTTCACACACACACACACACACACACACACACACACACACACACACACACACACACACACACACACACACACACACACACACACACTTGGAAGGCGGTTCACTGACACTCCGCTCTAGTAAAACAGAACACGCATGAAGAGGGTCGTATTCGTTGTGATGTCATTTCCATTGACTGTATAAAGCGGATCTGTTTGTGTAACTGGTCCGTCACAGTCAAGGATACACCAAAGAGAGGCCTAGCAGTCTGACCGAACTGATTCATGGACTGTTCAGTTCGGGTGGACGTCCCCCTCTCCACCGGCCCATTAATGCCGTCTCCAAGCACCCTTGTTAGCGGGGAAGTCAAACGCCCAGCTAACCAAACAGAACATACAAGTAAGACTGAGGGAACTCGCTTGACAGACTTTTAGCGCCAGCTACAGGCAGGGACAGAACTTTTCAGGATGCCATCCAACCAACTCTGCCCAGGGAGACTAAATCCCACCAAAGTCCTGCCCACCAGGGACCCTGCGCTGCTGGTTCGAATCCCTTGTGGGCAGAAATTTGGTGGGGGCTTTTCCCTTACCAAATCGAGTCAAATTAAAGGTCTGCAATCTCAGCAAAAAGCCTCAAACATTGCGTTTTTTAAAGCTGCGACTCCTTCGGCTGTGCGCAGTCCAGGCAACTCTGTCACAATTGCAGAGTTTTCAGCGCTTCGAGGACCCTTATAAAACCAAAGCACGAGTTTGCCGTGACATTATTTGGCTTTTGGTTAGTGAGCGAAACACATCCCTACAGTGTCTAGCGGATGTTGAGTGTTGCACGATCTTTCTTGCTCAGTGTCAAAACGCAAACTGAGCCGTGAAATCAGGCTGCCCTTGACTTTTATTGGGGGTTTCAGGGACGCTGAAAACTCTGCAACTGTGACAGAGTTGACTGTGCTTGCACGGTCGACTCTGTAAAAATTGTTCACACTTCGGAAAGCTTTTTTGGGGGAGCTTAGATCTTTAAGTACAGACTCATTTACAGTGCCTGTCTCGCCTTCGTGTATACACGCACGCACAATATCACGCGTGCACGTTAAAAATCCCATTCCAAACGGGCGGGGCCGCGGTTTGGAAAACAGTTACCCAGCAATACGACAATAATAGTCAAAATGATGACCGTGGTCGTCACAGTGGAAGAAGAAAAAGAAGAAGGAGAAGACAGTGTGTTCCATGTCGCGAGAATGCCGCAGTGACTCTCCGCTTACCGAGAATAAGAGGTCTATACCCCTTACTTTACGCCGCACATTTTAGGTAGTTGTGCGGTGGGAGGTTCCTCGAACCGGGGGGACTGAGGGGCTGATCAATGTAGTGGACGACCTTCGTGGCTTTATCGCCGGCTGTTAGCGTCCGCCCTGGCTACAACCAATGGACACTTAGCCACAGCTGTCTCATTACGCCGAAGGAATAATTATTCGACTGGTGCACTTTCCTTTTAAAATGTCAGTCAGTGAAGAAGACGCGCTTTACGTGATTAAAGACGTATTCAGCCACATATTAATTCCATGATGTTACACGGATAATTATATGGTATGTGATCACTCATTCACCACTGTCTTGTACAGCTTTGAACGGGACAGTAACCGAAACTGAAAGTAGACAAAATATTTGTATTTTGTATAATCTGTAGTCCCATTACTGTGAGTGTGCGTGTGCGTGTGCGTGTGAGAGAGAGAGAGAGAGAGAGAGAGAGAGAGTATAAGAATGCCTGTGTTCTGCTTTTAGCCCAGCGTTCAGCTTATAAATGAGCTCTTACGCTATTTCTTAATTCTTAATTTTAAATTCATATAATTACTTGAGTCTGTGATTAATATTGATTGTTCTTCATTTATTTATTTGTTGATTTATACTGAGCCTGTCTTAATCTTAATTGCCCGTTTCAGGATGAATAAAGTGCAATTGAATTGAATTGGTGAGAGAAATTCGGGCTACTTCCCACCACCCCCACCCCCACCATCCAGCTTAAATGGGTTTTCAATTCTTTACTAAAGAGTCGAAATTGTGTTTGACATAGAGTATAATCATGTAATAAGAAAAAAAAAAACCAGTTTATGAATTAATGCACAGCTATAATTGCAACGTCATAACCGACCAGAGACTGGAAACAGGAGTACCGCCCCTTGATCTCATCACTTTTGCTAAAACCGGTTGCCGTCGACCGATTTTGGAATCGGATTACCCAAACCAAAACATTTTCGTATCTCCAAACGCAGGAGACTTCACCAGCTCAGCCATGTAGTATTTGTGTTAGTTGGTGCTTACTCTTTAACAAAAGACCTTTGTGCCACTAGAAGGACACAAGAAACTATGTTTTAGCCGAATGAATTACATACACATGACCCTTCGTACCACGTGATTGTAATGTGTTTATGTCTAGGGTGTGTGTGAGAGAGAATGCGTGTGATTCACGTGAGCGTGCGTGTTGGGTTCAGTTCGCGGCGCTTTGAGCCGATTCACGAAATTGGGTAAAGCGCCTATACAATTCTCATTATTATTATTATTATTAAGTTCGCATGGTTTCTGTAACGGCCACAATTAACAACAAAAAAGAGAAGGGGAAAAAAAAAGCCTCTGCATACAGTCGCTTTAATGTAATAGACCTTACACGGGCGATACGGAATCCATGGCCTGTGTGTTCCCGCAGTTGCTCAAGATCTCAGGCTGGTTTTATGTCCGCCGGGTCCTCTTTTTAATGTGAGATTAAGTGCGGCTTCTCCAAAATTAGTAGGCTGCACAGAAGACCATTGTTCTCTCTCTCTCTATATCTCTCTCTCTCTCTCTCTTTTCTTATTTTTTTCCTTTTTATTTGTGAGGGGGAGGGGGCGTGGACAGAGAGCATGTATACTACGCGTATGCATGCTCTCTGGTGTGGAGGGAGTTGGGCTGGGGAGGGGTGGGGGTGCGAGGGGGAGGGGGCCTGGGGGGGAGGGTGGAAGATGTCCTTGTGCGTGCGTATGTAAACTCGATATCGTCGACTGTAAGGATACATACGCGGCGAAACCTTATATTCCCCATCCCAACCCCTCATTGAAAACCTATGGAGAAGAAGAGGGAGGGAGACGAGAGAGAAAAATAAAAAGTGAAGACAGGAATGTTAAGAAAAGTGAATAAGAAGAGCAAAAAACAAAAATAAACTACATCCTGGTCTCAACAGCTCCACAATTTCGACTCGATCGCCCTCCTCCCCCCCACCCCCCTCCCCCTCTCCCCAACCCAACTCCCTCCACACTAGAGAGCATGTATACGCGTAGTATACATGCTCTCTGTCCACGACCCCCCCCCCCCCCACCCCTGGAAATTCCATCTTCCGGCGCCACTGGGATACGTACAGCTATGAATGCCAGGACAGTGTTGTCTGCTAACAGCGCGAACTTGCAATGAAACGGCCCAAAGCTCTGTCAGCCAATGGCCGTGACAGACAGACAGGCGAGACAGCGACCCATATACGTGCACACACTGTGTAGGTGAGTACACGAAAGATAAGTACACCAAGAAGATGCAATGTTAAAAACTTCTGCCGATGACTTGCGCCCACACTCGGTGACTGACATAGCATTTTTTAAGCTCTTCACAAACTCGCTGACTCTTCTAAATTAGTGTCTACGGTCGGTGGTCTAGTGGTTGAGAGACTTGTCACCAATGCGAGAGGTTAGGGGTGCGAGTCCCACTCGGGCGAAGAATTTTTCCTTCTCGTATGTGGCACCGATCATTCGGGTCGATCGTCGGGGGTTCTCTCCGGGTACTCCAGCTTCCTCCCCCGGTCCTCTGCTTTGGAAATGTTCAGCCCACAAAATTTGAAAAATGAATGCAGTTCTAAATTCCAAAATTTAAATAGCTGAGCTGACCCTTCGCACCACCTGATTGTAATGTGATTATGTCCAGTGTGTGAGAGAATGCGTGTGATTCACGTGAACGTGTTGGGTTCAGTTCGCGGCGCTTTGAGCCGATTCATGAAATTGGGTAAAGCGCCTATACAATACTCATTATTATTATTATTATTATTATTATTATAAACTTGCAACAACAATACACCAAACTCACCCTTTTAAAAGCCTCAACAATATGTCGTACAGAAGCGGACTGCGTTCAGTTTTTCACACACAAAAAATCACGTGTCACATTATGCACAGTTTTGACGCACCGAAGGAGAAACCTGTCGTCAGATATCACAGACATCTCTCAGACATACTGCTCTACTTCCAAGTTCCGAGTACGAAGTGACACACGTGGCCATCCACGCAAGCATGGCAGTGTGACAGGCGAGTGTGTTCACAGAGGCCGGGTGTGCCAAAGCCCGATTTCCCACAGTCCACTTTCTGCTGCCTGCGTCGTCTACCCAGCCTTTCTGTACCAGTGGTCAGGGAACACGGGGGGCAAGGCAAGATGGCGGGAATTTTACCCCGTGCTACTATGGTTTCAACGATGTCTTTCTTGGTCCTTTTGCCTGGAATTCTCTCCCTCATTCATTCCGCCAAGCACCCTCCCTTGAAACTTTCAAGAGAAACCCGAAGACCCACCTGTTTTCTGCCCATAACAACATTTGACTCTGTGTGTGTGTGTGTGTGTGTGTGTGTGTGTGTGTGTGTGTGTGTGTGTGTGTGTGTGTGCGTGTGTGTGGGGGGGAGGGGGGTGTCGTTGGCGTGTGTGACCTCATGGCATTGTAAATTGTTGTATATACATACATGTACGAGTACTTCTTCCTCTTCACTCCTTTTTTAAGCGCTTAGAACTGTTACTGACTGATCGGTTATAGCGCTATATAAGAACTGTTATTATTATTATTATTATTATTAAAGCCACATGTGTGAAATATGAGCATGAACACGTTTTCGCGTTTATAGTGCGAGTGGTGTCTCAGTCGCCAACGATTTTCCTCGATAACTTTTTATCGAGCCAGTTTTATAATGATAATAATAATTAATAATAAAATGGGTACTTAAGGTACGCCCTCTCTCTCGCGTGAGCTCAGGGCGCCTTACAATCAACACACACTCACTCACCCAGACACACATGCAACAACCCCCCACACATACATTTAACTACAAACACATAATGTGCAGCATCATACACGGGCTGCCCCTGGTTTACACACACACACACACACACACACACACACACACACACACACACACACACACACACACACACACACACACACACACAAAGGCTCTGATGAGGTCGGTTTTCAGATTTGTTTTGAAAGATAGTTTTGTGTCTGCATATCTTATCGAAACTGGGAGATCATTCCAACAAGTCGGACCCTGGTATGAATAACTACGCTGACCAAAGGTCTTTGTCTTGATATGAGGGACACGGAGTTTCCGAGTGTCAGCAGCAGAACGAAGTTGTCTAGATGGAGTGTAAAGCTGAAGCAGAGAAGACAGAAAGAAACCCCAAAACAAAATTAAATAAAGACGGAAGCGAAGAAAGAAAGACAAAAATCCTTCTGTAACGGTATAGGCACCTTGCTGGAATGGACCCGCTTCCTGATTTAAAACATAAAACAACAGAAAATTTTGTTTAGTTCGAGGTTAGACTCTAACCCGGGGCAAAACTCCCTAACCCCGACTTTTACATGCAGGCCCAGACTGAGAAACATGTACAACTGGCGCCCATTTTCCAACGAATACTGTTGAAATTGCTCAGAAAGTTTCTTCAAAACGTTGAAACCTAGTGGCACCAGCATAATTTTCCCGCCGTCTTGACTTATCCCCGTGTGTTCCCAGGCCTTCTGTACGAGTGGTCAGTGAATGGGGAAGTCTCGCTTGGAATGATCAGTGGTCCTTCATTTTCTCTGGTCAAGTGAACCTATTGTTGACTCTCTTGTAAGCCGAACACAGCTCGCAACAGCCAAGGCTAGTCTTTCAACACACCTGCCTCTCTCTCTCTCTCTCTCTCTCTCTGGGAGCCGGGGTGGCCGAATGGTAGAGCGTTGGACTCTCTATGCTCGGGCCGTGAGTTTGTATCCCGGCTGGGGCCAAATATTTGTGCTGGCTTTTTCATCGTTGCCCCGTCTTTGATATCACCCGTATGTGGTGGAAAAAAACGTTAAACCCCCAAACACCCACCCACCCTCTCTCTCTCTCTCTCAGACGTTTACTTAACAGGGTGGTTATGAAAGAGGATTTTCAGTCAAGGTCTTTTGTGTTTACTAAGCGTGTCTTGACATAATAGGGTGGTTAGGGCGTACTGCACAATGTTTTCAGGGATCTTGAATCTTGCCGGTGTCATAAAGTTCTTCGACCCCCAAGTATTTGCCCTTCCCCTCCTCTCCCAGTAACTTTGATATCTTTGGGACCCCCCCCCCCCCCCCCCGTTAGTTATTGGACTCCTCCTGCACTTAAATATTTGTCATTACCTCTAGCGCGATAGATCATATGGGAGGGGGGGGGGGTACGAATTGATACTATGAAAGAGTCTAACCTCTTTTATAAAATATAGTCTTAGAATAACACAATCTGTGATACTGCTTTTAGTCCTGAAATTAATCTTGTACTGGAACTCATTTAAGCTTCACAAATTTCTAATCTATATTTACATCATGTTTTAAGCTAGCCCTTTTATGTTTTAAAGGACCTGGCAGGATGGGACTGTGGTAGCCGCGAAATAACCTTTGTTGCTTGCGCGGCGTTAAGCCCTAACTAACTAACTAACTAACGAATTGATATTCATTCATTTTTTTGGTATTTTTTAAAATAAGTTACGACTACAGTTTGTGTTCGTATGAAATAGTTACACTCAAACCATTATGTGTCGTGTACAGGTAACAGGAAACTCAACAGAGCTATAACTAATCCAGAGTATTCAAGCATCGGGCGTGGGTAACACTCTACGGTGTGGACAATGACAATGCAAACGAACGTAAAATGCATAGCGAATGTGTAAATACACACCTTGTCTTTAAGAAGGCCAATAATACATTCAAAGTTTTTACAGGTCTCCTGCGTCATTTCATTACTGGCATTTGTGTGTGTGTGTGGGGGGGGGGGACAATTACAGAGGGGGTCCAATAATTATACCAGGCTGGGGAATTGCTGAGGGGAAAAAAAGACTGAAACCTAGACCGGGGTGCACAAACAACGCTCTGCTGGGGTACCACGGGGGCAATGCCCCCACTTAAGAAAACAAATTAAGTGACCCTCCACCACGAAATGAGTCGTCTTGTAACATGAACAAATAGCACAAGAAGACTCATTTCGTGGTGGAGGGTCACATTATTATTTTTAGCATTTTTAAAGGCATTTAGCAGCCTCTCTTGGCATCAGAAAGTAAAATACTGACATTCAAGCCTTCAAAAAATGAAGTTAGACTGTCCAATGTGGCATCTGTAACCACACATGACTATGTGCGATCTTATCCCCCTTCCTTTCCTTTGGCTGAAACTCAGATTTTTTTCCTGAAAGAATAGTAAATTTGGCTGAAAATTGCCAAATGATTGAAAGTTCCCCAGCCTGTTGTACTCTCTGATTATATTTGTTGAATCCCGGGGGTCTATTAACTTTCACATTACTGAACCAGGGGATCCACTGACTATCAAGTTATTGTACCGGGGGTTCGGGGGGGGGGGGAGGGTATTAACTATACCACACCAGCATAGCATGAGGCTGAATCTTCGTGCTAGGGTTGCACGAGCGCAAACATCTGTGGAAAATATCCTTCAGAATAGGTCGAAAACTTTTGTTTTATGAAGCGGCAATATTTTTAACAGCTGCCGTAGTGAAATGCGTCGGTCAATGGGGAAGCAAGGATTTCGGGCTGTCGGATGCATATCCATCACTGTACGTACACACACACACACACACACACACACACACACACACACACACACACACACACACACACACACACACACACACACACTAACTACGGTACACACAAACACACACACACACACACACACACACTACGGTACACACACACACACACACACACACACACACACACACACACACACACACACACACACACACACACACGCACACATGCCAGTAATGAAATGACGCAGGAGACCTGTAAAAACTTTGAATGTATTATTGGCCTTCTTAAAAGACAAGGAGTGTATTTACACTTTCGCTATGCATTTTACGTTCGTTTGCATTGTCATTGTCCACACCGTAGAGTGTTACCCATGAAAAGTGGGCAAGTCTGCAATTCTCTCTCTCTCTCTCTCTGAAAAGTACATTGCAAAGAAGTACACCAGGTCACCGAACTAATATTGCTTGGCTTTGTTGTTCTCCAGCGTTAATAGTACTGTAATGTTGAATGTGGCAAATTTTGTATATGAAGCATTTTTGTTGAGGAACGCTTAGCAGTACATGTCGTCTTGTACGTGGCTCGTTTTTACAGAATATTACTATACATTTCTTGTTGCATGTTTATTCAAACTTCGTTGCGTTGGCGCACATGTAGCCCTTGATATGGGCCAATGGGCAAATGGCCTGATCAATAAAAGTCGAGTCGAGTCGAGTCGAGTCTCTCTCTCTCTCTCTCTTACACACACACACACACACACACACACACACACACACACACACACACACACACACACACACTAACTACGGTACACACACACACACACACACACACACACACACACACACACACACACACACACACACACACACACGTACGTCTCTGCTAAACGTCTTTCCAATACACTTTTAAAAGCTGACCGAACATCAAAATGTCACAACTACTGACATCCAAGAATGCATAAGCCACAAACACGAGTTTTTAGTCTACAGCTGCCCACAATTAAAATCATTTCAAAAGGAAGACAGGTGCCTAGCAACGTAATGCTGGGTTATCTTAATAGTTATCTATACCGGAACCATCCATATTTTCCTTTTCTCTACCCCCACCCCCATTTCAAGTATTGTGTGGGATTGATTTGCGTTCCTCGGCCGCTCCCGGGTGGAAGGCAATGTTTACCCACTCGATAACTAATACAATTGTACCTGGACATGCCGTATAATACGCTTCATATTTGATGCATGCTTGTGTACACAAAGGCCAGACAGGCACCAAAAACGAGTTTACGCGCACATTTTTTTTCTCTCTCTTAGTCTGGTGAGGACAATCCCCGACCAGATCTCTGCCCACAAATGGTTAGAGCCAGGTGCCTCAGGATTCACAGTGGACGCTCAGCCAAATTCCCTTGGATCTGAACCATCACCAAACATTGCACCACCGCCACCACCACCCCAACCACACACACACACACACACACACACACACACACACACACACACACACACACACACCGGCTACATCAGAATCACGGTTTGTAATCAAAATGGACATTGCACCACAACTACCACCCCCCCCCCCCCCCCCCCACACACACACACACACATACACACACACACACACCGGCTACATGAGAATCACGGTTTGCAATCAAAATGGACATTGCACCACAACTACCACCACCACCACCACCACCACCACCACCACCACCCCCCCCCCCCCACACACACACACACACCGGCTACATGAGAATCACGGTTTATTGTCAAAATGGACCCGAGTGTTTCCGGTGCGACTCTGCTTCAAAGGTTCCGACAACGATTGTTCTCCATCAAAGCCGTATGTTTAAAACATGAGAATGCACACGTGTTTGCATTGTCGTAACGTCAAAGTCGTCGTCTGGTTGACAAACGGCCCCGTTCTCAATTACACGCTGACAAACCGTCCTTTGGAAACACTCGGTGCTTCTCAAATCTGAAAACGGACACACTCGGTGCTACTGTTTGGAGACGCACTGTCCTGGCGGTGCTACCGTGACTTTTCACGCGGAGCGGCACCAGAAAGACTGGCGTCCGTCCATTTTCACGACACACTGGGAGAAGCCGGGAAGGATTACAAAAACTCGGAGTCACGTACAGGTCAGGGACGAAAACGAAAAATCTACCTCAGCCCTGAGGCAGACTACGGTTGTCCCTAACCCGTACTGGGCACACCCAGAGAATACGTCAGACGTGGTTTATCGGCCTCGTCCCAATACTGGAGTGACGACTACACGTTGCTCTCAGGCCCCGGAAGATCATCCAGTGCGGACAGCACTTGATCGCCGTTGTTGGTCCTCAGTCCCTCCTTCTGCTCCTCCTCGATGGGGGGCTCCGGAGGCGGGCGGTAGAAGAACTGGGCGAGGAAGTAGCAGACGATACTCATGGCTTTGACCAGCAACCACCAGACGAAGATGCGGACCCCCATGTCAGTCGGTGTGTAGATCCAGCAGGCACCGACTGCACCGCACGCTTCTTGCCACACACGGCACGCGCTGTCTATAATGGCTCCCAGGATCAGAGGGCCTGGCATTGTGCCTAAACAGGGTAAAAGTGGGAGAGACTGGTCAGACGAACTATAACTGCCTGCATATTGCGTCGCATGGGATATCGCGCTGAAGCGAACCCAGCGTGTATGACATCTCCTGCCCTTGACGATTTCATGATCAAAATCAAGAAATGCGGCCGACCTGGGACACGTAAAATACTGCCAAGAGCACCCAAAACATTCCTAATTTATTTTAACAACAGGCCACCAAGAAAAATTCATACATTTTGCACACAAAGGTCACTGTCAGTGATTTTCTCTTTTGGGGCCTCGGCGAATGTCACCCCCCCCCCCCCCTTTATTGTTTTTCATATTTGCATCGAGTGATCCCGTGCGCTATCGAGGATAGCGCAGAGTGATCGCCCCTGATCGCCTCTCATCTTCGGCCGTGTGGGCGGAGCAGTTGGTAGCCAATGTGTGTCGTAACGTGTGACCGCTACCCCCGCGCAGTACACAAGCGGGTGCCTCGCAGGGTGGGTGGATGGGTGTTTGGGAGTTTAACGTCCTTTTCCACCACGTGTGGGTGATATCAAAGACGGGGCAACGAGAAAAAGGCCGGCACAAATATGTGGCCCCAACCGGGATTCGAACTCACGACCCGAGCACTGAAAGTCCAACGCTCTACGTGCCTCGCAGGCTTGTAGCGTGTGCCCGAGCTGCGAGCTGCCACCAGTGCGAGAGGTCGAAGGTTCGAGTCCCGTTTGAGGCATCAGATTTTTCACCTCTAGTATGTGGCATCGTCCACTAGGGCTGGTCATCGGGGGTTCTCCCCGTCTGCTTTGGAAAAATTTTCCAACCCCCCAAAAATTAAAGGGGCAGGTTTTTTTTAATGCTCACATGGCATTTTGAGCTGCTTCCGTGGTGTCTAACATCACAGCACTTAGTATTTCGAGCTTACAGGCGAACTCAAACGCGAATTTTGCCCAAAACGTAAGTTGGCTTAGTTAACAGGGTAATAGCCCGTTTTATAATAAGAAGAAGAAGAAGAAGAAGAATCGAAACTAGAATAGTGGAGCTTTCTCTTCGCACAACATGATTGTCATGTTGAAACTCCAATACTGATTCCTGTCTGGAGGTGAACTTGAATCGGCTGGGTTTCGCAATAAGTGCGCCTTTCGCTCCTTGACTATCGTAAGTAGTTCTTACAAAAACCAATAAGGTACGTGGCAAATGAAGAAATTCAAGACCGCTAAATAAAATATACAGAGGGTAATTCTCACCTCCAAGCCGCAGGAATAGCCACTGGAATCCAATGGCCAAAGCTCTCTCATTTTCTGGAACACATCTGCGACAGAAACGCAGTCAGAAAAAAATGTCAGTGCAGTAGTGGAACGAAGCCGACAAAGCTATCTCAGCCCTGAGGTAGCCTATGGGCTACCCCATGCTGTGCACCAGAGAGCACGTGATTTGTTGGCTTCGTCCCAGTACTGAGTGGTCTTTTTCCAGTTGAGCGCATGAGTTTGCCATTTTTGTGGGTGATCTAAGTTTGTTTGTTTGTTTGTTTGTTTGTTTGTTTGCATGGTCTTTCGTTTGTGTGGTTGGTTGATTGATTGACTGGTTGGTTGGTTGGTTGGCTGGCTGGTTGGTATTCGGTTTCTTTTTCTGAAAGAGGATGATAGAGATGGAGGGTCCATTTTTTTTTTTTTTTTTTTTTTGGACGGCTCGTCGTGGGTCCAGATTTCAAGCTGTCAAATCGTGAACTAACACCGATCTCAGTAGTCAGCAATCTTTTTTAACCACTCTTTTATGAATCTGCGTTGCGACACATGCAAATCCTTCACACGTGTACGTATAACTCCTTTACAACAGTTCTTGTGCCTACGAGGACAGACCCTAACATCTTTTTAAGCTCACTCTTCCAGTCTGACACAAAGTAAAATGAAAACAATTCGACAGCTACTTCACTTTTTCTTTACTTTGTTTAGTTTATCGGAGCATGTGCAGCTAAACACATAGAAACTGAACAGTCTACTTCAAACAGCAGTGCCGTTGAGTGGAAACAACGTTTTACTAGTTGGCACGTCACAATACACATGTGGCTGAAACTGTATTACCGGTGCACAGTGAAGAAGCTGTTGGAAAACATAGTAAATCGACGGTGCAGTGGCAATTTCTCTGTCAAGAAATTTATCTTTATGTGTTCACGTGACTGCATCTGAGAACGTGAAAAAGAATATTAGAGTAAGGTAGAGGTTTACAATGTGAATTTTGTGATCGGTAAATTCCTCTAAGAAGGAGCAGCACCCGTCTCGAAATAAGACGAAGAAAAAGAGAAGAGCAGAATCAATATCTGAAATTACTGAAACGTAGTAAAAGGATAAATTTCAGGACGAAAGTGGGGGCTGAGGCTTAAAGGTTTGGGCAGGGTTACATCATTTAACTCAAGTCCTATCAAGTAAATTTAGGGTCATGCACCAATGGCCTCATTAAAAAAAATCCTTATTAATTTATGTCTGCATGGATTTAACTTTGGCTCGGTGGGAGTGTTACATTTTGATTAGACTCGTGATTGCTGCAACAAGATCTGTCAAGGAACCATTAATCTTACCTGATTTTCGCATATAGGGCCAACACAAAACAAAAAGAAAACGAGTAAGAAAAACGTGTGATACTCGCTGCGCGGAATGAAATGTGTTAAAGCTGTGAAACCATGCACATACCACGGTCCGAGATTTGAAACATTCTGGCTATTACATGACAGCCACGGTGGTCGACAAACATATTGTATCATCAAATGAGTATTGAATGCCATTTCGTGCTCAGCTGTGTGGCGACTGGCGAGGATAAACAAACAGCGATTCTGCGATTCTGTTCATCTTGCTGACTGAAGTATGTGTACGTGTGGTACTCTATCACTGACTCGTGTAGTTCGCCTCCTAGATGGTGCAAAAGGACGTTAAACCCCCAAACACCCACCCACCCCCTCGCCTCCTAGAACCATTCGCACTTCGTGTAAATGCACGACGGCCGTCTAAACAGCATAGCGATTGCACCATTTCCACAAGGTAATCCCAACCCTAAACTTACACCTAACTCTAACCCTAAATCTGACCTTAAACAAAACTAAGCCGGCGAACCATACTA
>JACVVK020000003.1:472500-480000 GCA_018292915.2 Batillaria attramentaria
CCCTTTTTTTTTTTTTTTTTTTTTTGATGACTTGTTTGTAGGGACAGTTTGTGGGCAGAGGAAAGTTGGTTGCCTCCCTTCGCTTATTAAATTGATCAGTTTCACTGAATGCAGTATGCTTACTCAAGGTCCTTGATCGGTATTGATTACAGGTCGATGACTGGGTAGATCTTGTAAACTTCTCGCCCCTTGATGTCGGTGTAGTGAACACACAATCAGCCTTCCCCACTCGCACACCGCACACCAAGGCAAAGTTAGTGTTCAGGATGGCGTTGTTATTCTTGTTAAAACTTCTTTTTGTCAGGATATCAAATAGTTTCAATTACAAAAGTCATCAAAGTAACAGTTCTTCTCACTGAGTTGCAATGATGAGAGATATTCTTGCAGTCAACAACTAAGTCCCTAAATTCCCTAATCTAACGACGGTTCATTTCCCTAACTGCTACATGTATATTCTAATTCCCTATCATAACACTACAACTCCGCGTTGACTAACACAGCTGACCTCCATTCACCATCAACTCTCAGGCCCTACTGACCTAGTTTCTCAAGGTGAAGGTCATTTGCACAAGAATGGGGTCATTCGACCAACAGAGGTTATCGTCAAAATTTCTTCTTCAAAGTTTTTCCGTAAATGATTTCCAAAAGAAATTCTAAAGTTACTGCTTCACATGGTTATAGTTCAAACTATTCGACTTTTAAAACTAACCAGAACGGAGAAAACGATGATGCGCGACAAAGAATCTGCGATGAGCTGAGAGGAGTCTAGAGATATGATCCAGTCAATTTCCGGGCGAGACATTGTTAAACCTTAAAGAAATTGCTTCAAATTCAAACTCAAATGTTTTGAGTTGTTTAAGTGTTTGTCTTACACATACCAAAACTTTACCAAATTCGGTTGGGGCAAAATTTGTCTTTTTGGGTCTTAAAAATGGCAGCCGAGCTGAAATTGGACGAAATGACGAACTGACTGTTTTGAACACCTGTGGCAAATATTTACCACAGTCATGGTCTAAAAATAAAAAATGAGCATCATACTAGTTTGCTATTAACTTTTGACAAGAAAAAAGTAGAAATGTAACAAAATGATAATACAGCAAGAAAATTCGTAAATTATCACCGATGATTTGAACTTTCGCCGCCCATTCACTTTTCTTGAACATGAAATGGACAACATCAAACTACTGAATGCAGTCTGATTCTGCCATGTATTAAGCATACAAAACAATCTTTTCATGGATTCAAAACGTATTTTTTCAAGATTGTTCTGACTCATTACCCTTCCCACCCCCCAACCTCACTACCCGCCGTCCGGTATTCCTCAAAGTACACTCAGTTACACCAGACTGCTTTCATACATGCTGGTACATTCCGTGCCTCTTTCAGTTGATGTACCAGTCAAACAGTGCTTTGCAAAACTTTATAGAGGCAACAGAATAGTAGTCGTGGATTCTTGCACATCTGTTCTTGCCTCAGTAGAGCTCTTTGTCATCGTCATCATCATCTTCTTCACCGTCTTGCCTCCAGGGCGCAGAATTTACACTGCTCTCTCCCCGACAATGACCGCATGCTGCTGTACACACCAGTCCATGTTTCCGACATGTACACTGTGATGTGGCACAATTCCCTTTACAGTTGCAGCGGACTACATTGAGCAGATCCTCCGGTGCAGCAGGCATATCACTTGGGACAGGCAACAGCATGCCTTTGTTAACCACCCAGCCCCAGTCTTGTGGGTTCAGTTGCAGATGTTGATCGAGATGTTTCCATACTTGCACCTGGTGGAATGCGCGGAAACAGTGGAATTTTGCTGATGATGAAGATGGAGGGAGGGAACTTGGATGGGCGTTTTTTGCAGAAATAGCAATCTTCTGCATGTACTTGACATATCTGAGGTGACCAAGACTGTCATCAGCTGTGCCGCCATACAACTCCACAATAGCTCTTTCTCCTGCTTCTCTGATTTCTTCATGGGTGCTTTGTTTTTCAAATACATCTGCCAGGTTCTGGAAGGATTTACCTGTAGCAGCCCGAGGATATCAAAATGTCTATTTTACATGTAGACGCCCATTCACTCACTAATGGGGACCGGGCTGACATATTATGCTGCTGCAGCTGCTACGCTTGACAGATCATGTGCAGACGTACATCATGATTTAGGGAAATGGTCTAGCATCACAAAAACATTATTTTAAAGATACCCCTCCGCTTAAAATTGTATCGCACTAAGAAAATGTCGGACATTTTCATTAATTCCTGTTTTAGAGGTACAGGTAAAGAAATCAGACAAAATTAATTTAAGCTTCAAGTGAAATAATATTTCGCAAATGCCAATAAAAAACAATCGACGCCAAAGAAAATCTGTGAAATCTCTTTTATTTTCAACGTGTTTTTCCATCGGAACAAACGCCGTTAAGCTGGCCTTTTTTTTTTCTTTTTTTTTTTTGGGACATTTTCACATTTAGGAATGCAGTTCAGTACTAGCAAAGTGCATGGAAATTATGTAGAGCACAACCTCAAGTCTATAGTAGTATGTGACTGAATTCATTTCAATTGTTATGAGGTAAGTTAATCACACGGCAAACATGTTTTCAAGGTCAAAGTCACTGGTTTGTCTATTTACTCCAAAACATTTTACTTCATCGCTCAGAATAAGCATTTTGGTGCTGCTCACTTTTGTCCCCGTGATTTGATGAGTTCACAGCATCCTCAGAATAAAAATATGACAGCAAAATCTTCATAACTCAAGCGTGACCTTGACCTTTACCAGAGGTCACCAGAAAGGCATTCTTATCAATGCATATTGGTCAAATGTTATGCCAAAAGTTGTATTTACAAAATTTTCACCCAGTCACTATGACCTTTACTCCAAAGGTCAAGGTCACCAAAGGTGTACACAAGAAATCTTCTCATACGAACGTCGTTTGTGCTAATTTTGTTTTGCCTGGTGCTTGTGACTGCTTGTTCTTTTGCTTATTCTAACAGAGCGATGAAAAAAAAATGTTTGGGAGTAAACAGACAAACCGATGACCTTGACCTTGTAAACATGTTTGCCGTGTGATTAACATACGTCATACTACTTCAAATGAATTCAGCCACTTACTACTGTAGACTTGAGGTTGTGTTCTACATACTTTCCATCACATTTTGCCAGTAATGTGTGCCAGTATTTTTCATCCGTAAATTTGAGGATGTCCAAAAAAAAAAAAGGCAAAATAACGGCGTTTGTTCCCAAGGAAAAACACGTTGAAAATAAAAGAGATTTCACAGATTTGCTTTTATGTCTTTTTTTGTGCATCGGTGGACGTTTACTTAGTTTCGTTGACATTTTGTAGGCCATCATGTAGACCTCAGCCGACATGAACTACTCGTGAAAATTTTATCACAACAATTCATTACCACCTTTCGTGCCAGTCACTATATATGACACTGTATAACATATAGGCCGATTGCCCTAAAACTCTATTAGCTAAGATATTTTCTCTCAGTGTCGCGGATCATTTTCCCTTGTCCAAAGGGTGATGAACGTGCTGCTATTATCACGTGTCCACTGAAAAGCACCTCCTGCTGCACATTGATATTTTTTATGTCCAGGACCGTTTTGTGGTGGCCACAGAGTAATGACTGTGCTGCTAAGATCATAGCCGCACAACACATTAATATTGTTCTGGCTTTCAGCCGGCCAAAGTATGCACTCACTCATGAATGAGTGCAACTGTCTACCCGTCACACAAACCCTAACTGCGCGGACCTAATTGTTGTATAACTTGATACGGAGTCGTATGCCGTGATCTTTCTGGAATGAGGCTCCAGTGGGACTCCCTCTGTGTGTGTGTGTGTGTGTGTGTGTGTGTGTGTGTGTGTGTGTGTGTGTGTGTGTGTGTGTGTGTGTGTGTGTGTGTGTGTGTGTGTGTGTGTGCGCGCGCGCGCGCGCGCGCGCTCCAGCTCTTAACTGACCCAAAATAAATTCCTAGACTAATGCCTGGTATGCAGGAGGCAATTAAATGCAGATGTCTTGTATTGATGTGAGTACAGTTTCCCCTTAGTCAGTACTTGGGATACTGAGATGGTGTAACTGTAAGACGTGAAAACAAAACTTCTTGCGGCGTTTCGCAATGTCTGGGTGCGCAACCATGCAACCGTATATACGGTCCGACAGCTTCAGTTTCAGTACACCCCTCGAGAAAACGGGAGAGGGACGCCCGGGCTACATGACTTTCCAAAGTGGCGCTGAAGAGACTGATCGTGAGTCATCTCTCTGTTGGGTCTGTACTAGGAGCAGGAGATATCTGCCTAGTTAATGTACGTATTTGCACCGTAACAACGACAACTGCGGTTGTTCTGGTCACAAACTAATAGTAATTCTCAGTCTAGCCCAAAGGACAGCGAGTCTGTTGAGTTTTCAAAGGCATCGAAGTCGTACTGTCGAGGCACACACTGGAACTGTGCCGGTATCCCGTTCCTGTCTATCCGCAATGTACCTTTCTGTGAACCCTCTAGTACGGCGTCTACTCGTACAGCGTCTCGGAAAACCATGGAAGGGTCTTCGTCGAAGTTGTTGAAGGGCAAAAGGGCAAAGGTCATGTCCTTGGCTGCCGTGGCAACGTTCGGCAGATCCTCGCCGTGCGGAATGTGGTACACGCCAAGCGTTAACCAGGCAACCAGGTCCTCATCGACGATATTTGTCTATTTTTTTTATTTGCATTCGCGTAATATTATTTTACTTGAAGTTTCATATTAAGTTTATCTAATTTCTGTACCTGTACCTCAAAACAGGAATTAATGAAAATGTCCGACATTTTCTTAGTGCGTTTAAATTTGAGGCAAAAAGGTACACTTAAAATAGTATTTTAGGGATGCTGGACCATTTCTTTAAAACATGATGTGCGTCTGCACATGATCTGTCAAGCGTAGCAGCTGCAGCAGCGTAATATGTCAGCCCGGTCCCCATCAGTAAGAGAATTGGCTTCTATATGGAAAAAGGAAGATTTTCCTCTATGATGCTTAGTTGTCGTAATTATTTTTTCCAGATGTATTGTTCGGATATCTAAAGCGGCGCAAGGGAAACCACCCCTTTTGAGTGTGATGAAACCGCGCTTATGCATTCGCTCCCCTGCCTTTCCTTTCGAGGTGGCACGCAGTTCACGGTTCTGTTGTTTTTTTGTAAAGCACTGCCCTGTCTTGTCGCATGTTTTTTTGTTTTGTTTTTGTTTTGTTTTTGTGTTTTTTGTGTTTGCTTTTTGTTTGTTTGTTTGTTTGTTTGCTTGTTTGTTTTGGGGGGGTTGTTTTTGTTTTTGTTTTGTGTGTGTTTTTTGTTTGTTGGTGGTTGGGTTTTTGTTGTTTGGGTTTTTTTTTTTTTTTTGGTGGTGGGGGGGGGGGGGGAAGCAAAGAACAATTTCTTTAGATTCAATGTTAATAAAACCATAGTATCATTATTCTCAGTTCTTGGTTTTTGTTTTGTTTTTAATCAAGAGATTGTTAGAGTTTTCTGCACTCACCAGTATCCACATTGCGCGTGGGAAGTCCCTCCAGGATTTTCCGAAGTCAGCCGAGGGGACAGCCGCCTTGTCTTTCCTACTCTGGTAAGCTTCCGACTTTCTGTACGCCGACAACTTGGCGGATCCTAAAAGTGTGAGAAACATAAGAGTAAGTCTGTGATGCTCTCTCTCTCTCTCTCTCTCTCTCTCTCTCTCTCTCTCATTAGCCTAAACTAAATAAAACATTTGCCATTGTCTCTCTCTCGCAGTTGTCCTCATGATTCATTTCAGTTCAGGAAGCATTTTTTCGAAAGTGGTAAACTTAAATTAAAATTAGCGCTGTGTTCTGTTTTACACACACACACACACACACACACACACACACACACACACACACACACACACACACACACACACACTGTAAGAGCAAAAACAACACAAACAACAACAACAAATAATAATAATAATAACAATAATAATAATAATAATAATAATTCTTAACACTAAATGAATGCGTAAGAAATTAAAAACCAGACCATCCCACAAACTGATGACGTACCAGGCAGACGTTTAGGGTAGGCCGCCATGGGAGCCACCAGAACCAGCATGACGACGCCACTGATGAGGAAGGGAATCCACCAGGCGCCCACCCACCGTGGATCCAGTGGATTGATGTCGATCCTGGGCGGGACCAAAAAAAAAAAAAAAAAACGAATGGCAAACGTATGCGGGAAAAATGTATTTGCTAACCGCTGTACGTGACCTAAAAACTTGCGCGCCGTACATCGTGTGTGCAGCCGCAACCATACTATTAAGTAGCGGAAAACCTGCGAGCTGTAGGCCGTGGGTGCAAACACACCCATGCTTTTAAAGGAGGAAAAACCGTGTGTTGTCAATTGTTTGGCTGGGTTTTTGTTGTTGTTGTTGTTGTTGTTGATGATGATGTTGTTGTTTTTGTTTGTTTTTGTTTTGGGTTGGGTTTTTTTTTGTTTGTTTTTTGGGTTTTTTTTTTTGGGGGGGGGGGGGGGCGTTCTTTAAAAGTGTGCGCGCTGTAGGTCGTGGGTGCAAACACACCCATGCTTTTAAAGAAGGAAAAACCATGTGTTGTCAATTGTTTGGTAGTTTTTTTTGTTTGTTTTTTTTTTTTTTTTTTTGGGGGGGGGGTGTCGTTGGTTTTTTTTTTTGTTTTTTGTTTTTCCTTCTTTAAAAGTGTGTGTGGTTTTAGCACCCACGATGTACTGCGCGTAGAGTTCCTTCATGAAACCTGCGCGAAGATGTCTAAAACATCAGAGACAACAGTATGTTGTGAACGGTGGCAATATCCAAATGGAAAATCTCTTCACTGAAAAAAGAACGTTATACCTTCGCAAAAGCACCCCCTCCAACCCCAACACCCCCCCCCCCCACCCCCTCCTCCACCACCACCAAGTCATCTCGAAATTAGTGCCTTATTCTGCAGAAATTTCCGCATCGCCACCCACGTAAGTTACATGCTCAGGTGGGCAGTAACTACAGAATGCTAGCACGCTGCTCGTAAAGGGGTTAAACTAACTCACGTGTTCATGTCCACCTTGTCGATGTCCGTGTACATGTTGAGGAACTGAGCGCCCGCCATGTAACCTCCAGCTACACCCACTGACGCTGCCGACATCACAATACCTACCGAGGGAACGCCAAGTTAGTGGAGATTCTTAAAATGCGTATCAGCTGGTCAGAATAGTTCTGAATAGTTCAGCATTGGTCTTTCGATCAAAAAGTTCAAATCCGGACACCCCCCACCCCCACCACCACCACCACCACCACCTCCCCCCTCCCCCCTCATCCCCACCCTCTCCCAATTCTTCCAGGATATCCTTTCCTGCTTCTGCTCACCTTTTGAATGAAGTCAGAGTCACTCAGTGGTCAGTGTGTGTTAGTGTTAGAGAGAGAGAGAGAGAGTGTGTGTGTGTGTGTGTGTGTGTGTGTGTGTGTGTGTGTGTGTGTGTGTGTGTGTGTGTGTGTGTGTGTGTGTGTGTTATCCCAG
>JACVVK020000003.1:485000-550000 GCA_018292915.2 Batillaria attramentaria
ACAAATAGACAGGGCCTCAAAATGCCTACATATTCCCTATTAGCCTCAGGCATCATAGTCACCCCCTAAAAATGCTTCAATCTAGAAACAATTACTACCACGAACAGACCATTCATAGGCACGCACCTGACAGGAGTTTTAAAATTTTTGAATGTGTCCTTTTCCGCTCAGGCCT
The DNA here is from genome assembly GCA_018292915.2 of Batillaria attramentaria. Classification (NCBI taxonomy): domain Eukaryota; kingdom Metazoa; phylum Mollusca; class Gastropoda; family Batillariidae; genus Batillaria; species Batillaria attramentaria. The sequence continues at coordinate 485,176 of JACVVK020000003.1, forward strand.
CACTGGAGTAATGCACGTCTACTTTCTCTTTAGGCCAGTTCACACAAATCCGCTTGCCTCACTTGAGTCGCACCTCTGTGCAAACAGTCCAAGCTTCACTGGCAGCTTGCGGCCTCTTTTTGCACCTTGACCTACATAACACAAAAATCACGAAAATCACGCTTTTTCATGACAACTAAAACCACTACAGCCAAGCACGTTCGCCACACAGGGTATCCCCAAAAAACATTGCACATGACAACACGGTCATTTTGTGACCTGTTGTTGTTGATGACCCAACTTCATCCTGCTCTGTGTGTGTGTGTGTGTGTGTGTGTGTGTGTGTGTGTGTGTGTGTGTGTGTGTGTGTGTGTTGTTGTTGTTGTTGTTGTTGTTGTTGTTGTTGTCGTCGTCATCGTTGACAACATCCTGCCGCTTAGTCACAATATGTCAGTCTGCACACTTTTATCCTCTAAATCAAGTCGATACCTCATTGTCCAACCCTCACAACCTACTTAATTTGTCGCTGCGTCCCCCCCCCCCCCCAAAAAAAAAAAAAAAAAAAAAAACCCCAAAACAAACCAAAAAAACCCAACCAAACAAACAAACAAACCACTATTATTTCAACGGACTAACACACGGGTTTGAAAAATCACATCTTACCTGAAACTCCCCAAAAGACCCCTGAAGAGAGAATACACAAAGTTTACACCAACATACACACTGCCATTTCGGGATATACCTTCGCAGAGTGGAAGCGACTGTCAGTCACGACTTGAATAGGCCTTTGGCCAGTACTCGTAAGCATACGCTAATGCGTGGGTAATACCGATGTAATGCATACAGTTGTGTCTAAACAAATTTGCCAGTGATTGCTGTTTAGTCAAAGCATCAGATATCATAAGCTATCACAAACCACGAAACATTAGATATCGAGTCAAACGCTCTCTCTCTCTCTCTCTCTCTCTCTCTGTGAGAAATCTGAAATCTCTCTCTCTCTCTCTCTCTCTCTCTCTTCTTGTAGTAGTAGTAGTAGTACAAGATTCCATATGTACAGAATGTTTAAAACTGACATTGTTCAAAGTTCATACTTAGCTGATTTGAACCACATCGGCATCAGAGATGCTATTATAAAATTCCGACTGGGAATCACTGATCTAAAGTGTCACAAACTCCGTTATAGTGCTGATAGAAATGTGTTCTTGAAGTGCCCATTTTGTGACCAGGAGGAAACGGAAGTACATTTCCTCTTTGTCTGTCCAAAATATGATATATTGCGTGAACAATATATACCTGGCAAATTCAATCGAAGTCCATCCAAGTTCCGTTTTGCTGTTTTGATGGCCAAAACTAACCCGACAGCTAGCTTTTTTTGTTTGGAACTGCGTATAGCCGGAGTATTAGCTTAGTGCTACGTGCATGCAGTTATCAGCCTATGTCAACCTCTGTATGTTCCGGTTATCAATACATTGTCGTATATTTACTATGTAAATTTGACTGTGTCAACAATGGCATGTGCGGAAAGTTGAGTATTGTATGGTCTGTGCTATTTTGTGAATGTCATGTACACGTGTGTGTGTGTGTGTGTGTGTGTGTGTGTGTGTGTGTGTGTGTGTGTGTGTAAGTGTGAATTCATCCCTTATTTTCCATGAGACGAGCGACCGATATAATACTTCGAGATCTGTAGATCTTGGTGATCACAGTTTTATAGTTTTACTGTGATTACAGTTCCCTGCATCCTGTCATTTCATGTGTGTGTGTGTGTGTGTGTGTGTGTGTGTGTGTGTGTGTGTGTGTGTGTGTGTGTGTGTGTGTGTGTGTGTGTGTGTGTGTGTGTGTGTGCCAGTGTCTGTGTGTGTGTGTCTGTGTTTGTGTCTGTGGACACGAAAAACTGCAACACGAAAACCGATGTTCTCTATTTTACGTGCCTTGCGTTGATGCCTACTGCGATACAAAATTTGCCGCACTGTCGTAGCGTCCACTTCAAGTTGCACACCTGGTGTCCACGACATTACCAAGGAGATAAGATAGGATTCACTCAACGAGGTAACGGGCGAGAGTGCAAGTCAACGGTCAGCCTATGGCACCGCTGGATAGTTGGAGTTTCACATCCACCACCACCCCCTGCGCCCCCCCCCCCCAACCCCCCCCCCCCCCCCCCCCCCCCCCCCGCAAAGAAAAGCACACAGCCCCTCCCGCAAAGTTTACACTAAGGTGTTACAGTTGGTTGAAAGTGTGTGTGTGTGTGTGGGTGATGGAAGTTTGGCCGAAACTGTGGTTTGAGAACAACGCAGAAGAAGTGTACAAATGCACGCCATCCTGCGGCATTCTCAAACTTAAGTTACACCAGAACCCCACGACGATGCCCGTTATTGTTTCTGACAAACAAGAAATTGTCCATAAATACCTCCTGCTACGCACGTGCCTCCCGTTAAATTCCTTTGTGTGTTAAATCATTCAACCGCTCTCTCTCCCTCTCTCTCTCTGCCGGAAACTGCACATGTTGCATCCGTATTGTATTTTCACAACTACGAGAATGCATAACGACTGAAACTGACATAGGCGTCAATGCGCACATTTTGCAGCAAAGACTTGCAATTTTCCCGTTCACTCATTACAATTCGTCACTCTACAATTGGAAGATTTTCGTTTCTCTGTGTGAATATTACATCTGTGTCACATTCACTGGTGGGAGTAGCGTCTGTGCTCAGCTAGTTATTCATGCAAATGGTGTTTGTGTCATTCTAATGCTGCAATGTGCAATGCGCTTTTCAAACAAAGCAACACAAAATGGGAGTGTGTGGGGGGGGGGGGAGAGGGGGGGGAGAGAGAGAGCATTAGTTCTGGATGGTGGCAGCTTATATGGGGCGTGGGTATATGTTATCTAATTTTCCACGGATGTCAAACTTCAGAAACCCGAATAAAAATCAATTGCGCATCCACTCAAGCATGTTTGTACATGTTTCTTGTCACACACACACACACACACACACACACAGTGAAACTGGCACACAGACACACACTCTCACACTCTCACACACACACACACACACACACACACAGTGACACTGGCACAATGACACACACACACACACACACACACACACACACTCTCTCTCTCTCTCTCTCTCTCTCTCTCACACACACACACACACACACACACACACACACACACACACACACTCACACTCTCTCTCTCTCTCTCTCTCACACACACACACACACACACACACACACGCACGCACGCACGCACGCACGCACACGCACAGAACTTACCTAGAATAGACCACACATACGTACACTGACGTTCTGTCCTGTTTAATCACATCACAACAGGTTGCATATCATCTTATATACAAGTAAACATGATTCCCTCGCTAACAGCAATGACGAATGATTACAACACGTGGAAACTAACCAGTGTTTCTTGGTCATTACTTAGTCTTGTCAGTGGACCCGGACTCACGCACGAATCCAATGTCTACACTGATCTACTGACTTCAATGGCAGCAAAATGACGAGAGAACAAAGTACAATGTAGAGCCTAGAGAGGTGAGTGACCACAATACGTCTCGGGGGAAAGCAAAAATGTAATACCAATCTTTCGTGGTCACCTGACCAATCTGTCGTGGTCACGTGGCCCGTCTTTCAAAGTCACCTGACTGATAGAACTGACTTCAGTGGCAGCAAAATGGTAAGAGAATATCTAGCTCAGAAAAGTGACTGACCACACTACATCTGAAAAAGAAAAATTCTAATCTTTCGTGGCCACGTGACCCAACTTTCGTGGCCACATGACCAACCTTTAGTGGCCACGTGATTAATCTTTTGTGGCCACGTGACTCAATGACGCAATCCATACACAGTGTTTGACAAAGAAAAAGGCAAAAACCAAAAGGAGTTGTAAAGCTGTAGACATCAAGGCCCACTACATGTTAGTTCGTGTCCAGAAACGACAGGTTAAAACCTTCGTTTGTAACTCTCTCACTGTCAGATAATCGGACTAAATGCAAACATGTATGCACTGCACGTTTCAAGTGTTGAGTCTGAGGACTTGGGAGGGAAATGATGTTACCAGAAGATAACGAAGCTTCATAGAAGCGTTCAGAATTGTCTCTGAACGATGGAACAGGTGGTGTCATGCCGGTCTCACTTACTCTCTAAAGTTGTCGTTAGGTAAACTATTATGGGATGGAGGGTGCCCGATGTGTGTGTGTGTGTGTGTGTGTGTGTGTGTGTGTGTGTGTGTGTGTGTGTGTGTGTGTGTGTGTGTGTGTGTGTGTGTGTGTGTGTGATGGCCGAAAAATAACCAGCACAGTCTTAAGTAGGAAAACCAAACGTAGTTTTATTTTTTTATTTTTTTTTTGTTGTTGTTGTTGTTTGGGGGGGGGGGGGATACAAAAAGCTGGGCCACAATTCAACCAATTCCCTGTGTAATTTCAAACGCCGAGACGCGCGTGGGCAAAAGACGTTAAACCTTCAAACACCCACCCACCATCAGAGGCGACATACTAAATGCAGCCAAAAATTAATACGGAAAGGACAGTGTCGGCCCTGCTACGTTTTTCACTAAGCACGCTCTGCACCTTGCAAGTGTGAACTGTCAGCCTATCAAACACGATGTATGTCAGTTCAAACTACCACGACCGCTGTGGAGTTGGTCATAGTCGATCACTCATCACACACGAAATGCGAAACCAACGTCAAACTGTCTTTTCCAACACAGTCTGACCACCGCGTTTGCTTTGAACCGCAGCAAGGGTCAAAGCCCTTTACAGCTAGTTACCGACTTCACTATCTCATTTCAAAACAAGAACGTCCCCCCTGCTCAAAGCGGACTCGTTATAAATTATGCCTTCATCAATTCAGTCTTGAAGGATATACGGCCATCCCGTCTGCTGGACATCGCAGTCCAAGGCCCCGCTTCCTTCGGGTAAGGTCGTGTGAGATTACGTGATCTTCACGTCGATAATGTCCACTCCGACAGTGTGTACACAGACGCGCGGCGGGTCACTCGGGAGTAACCGGTCACCGTCCTTTGCCGTGTTTGCTCTAACACATCTTCACCGTCTTCTCGAAAAAGGGCCCAAGCGCCACACAATTCCCCGGAGCTTAGCCCCTTTTTCTCCAGACGACGGTTGAATAATGACCCTGACATGTATGTAGCGTTTGTACTCCACGTCTCCGTTTTCAAGCTTGAACTGAACCTTTCATGTGGTGGGAGGCGCGAAGCGGTCGCGACACGCTTTCCGGAAGGAGGCAATCTGAATTTTCCGTAAGGGTGAGGGGGGGGGGGTGAGGGTGAGTGTGGGGGACAAAGAAGTATCAGGCAAGGAGTGCAATGACCAGCGATTCGCTGTGGTAAATACTCTTTTAATCTGATGTCTGTCCCTTTTGTCCCACGTTCATACGTTGCTATTCAACTCTACTCTTCCCCGTCCATTTTTTTGTATTCTACGGTATTGTCAGTGGCACAAGCGTTTTTGCAACAACAGCCAACATTACTCTGAAGAGAAAACGTGTTAGTGGCGAGCCCTGAAAGCTACGAAATACAATTCACGGGACTGTGGGGACGCACTACACCTCGCAACAACTCTTCCGATAGCTTAACTAGACAACGAAAGAATAGCAGAAACAGTGGGTGGGTGTGGGTATTTTGGAGGGGTTAACGTCCTTTTCCACCGCATACGGGTGATATCAAAGACGGGGCAACGATAAAAAGTCAGCTAAAATATCTGGCCCCAGCCTGCAGAAACAGTAGGCCTGTATGCATTTGGAAAAAAACAAAACAAAACAAAAAAAAAAAAAAAACACACACAGAAAAAGCAAACAAAAATAAGACGAACTAAAATTAAAACAAAACAAGACGGCTTACCTTGGAACAATAAAGAACACAACGGTTTTCCAACTGAACAACGTCTGGTTCAGCGAAGCAGTCGAAGGCGTCAGTATAAAGTGGTACACAACGGTGGGCAAATTACACTCGTCAAACAAAACATTACTGTGGTGATCACATAAAACAACAAACTGAGACATGTTCAAGAAACAATGCAACCGCATGCTAATCTGAGATCTATGACGCCAACTGAGACGGTGACACGTATGAAATGACACAATAAACACGTTTTACTGCCAGAATTCACGAAAATTATCATGTTTTTGCTCATGCACATCTTCCGAAATCAATAACTTGAAATTCTATACTGTCTAACCAGCGTTCGTCTCAACACTAAACAATATTGTAGGTTTTTCTGACACTCTATCACCAAGGACACCTGTTGCCCACCTACATTCATCGGAGCAGGGGGAGCCGAGGTGGTCGAATGGTAGAGCGTTGGACTTCCAATGCTCGGGTCGTGAGTTCGAATCCCGGCTGTGGCCAAATATTTGTGCTGGCTTTTTCATCGTTGCCCCGTCTTTGATATCACCCCTATGTGGTGGAAAAGGACGTTAATCCCCCAAAACACCCACCCATCCACTCGTCGGATCGGTTGAAGACGAATTAAAGTTACATCTTCCTTCTTGCTATAATTTTATTCACACAAATCATTCTGAGCTCTTTCGGTAATGTATAACATTGTACCACTTAGGCACCTGACCAGTGGCAGCATCTCACACTGGCTGGCGTTGAGCCAACAGACAAATACACGGGACGCCAGTCTCAAGGACTCAGCTAGAACCGTAAAGGCCTGCGAGCACGGTCAAGCACTTAATACAACATTTGAAGTTTTGCAGCCTCGCACTGCCTGTAGACGGCAGTGTATTGCAATCAGAGCTTTACTGATCATTAAGATGGACTAATCCGAGCCTACAGGTGCACTCAGAAAGCGCAGATGTTCCAAAACGTAAGTCTGGCTTGTGCGAAATTCATTCTGATTATGAACGCCTGAATAAAACGGGAAAGTATACCAGACATGACGCGTACAAGAACTTAACAAATAATGTTTTTGATATGTGTAAGAAACGATGTATACGGTACATAAAATTATGTATCCCTAAATAAAATATGGAGCCGGATAAGAAAAGGTTGAGCCGATATGAAAATAAGGCTAAAAAGAACGTACAGAAATACAAACAACAGACTCGTTAAAGGAAGAAAAATACATGTACAAAACATTTACCACTGAAACAATCGTTGAAACCGGAGACATACATTTTGTCTCTGGTTGAAACAAACAACAATGGAAATGTTTTTTTCTCTGTTTTGGTGAAACAACAAGGGGGGGGGGGGGGGATTGAAAGGAGAAAATAAAACGTGTGATATTTTTTTTCGTCTTTGAAAACAAAAATCATTTTGATAAATGTGAAGTAACAGAAACATTCTGACATGAAAGGAACGAGAGAATGTTACCAAGCCCGCTTGGATTTGGAACGAAGTGTGTGAGACTATCGCCGATGTCTGCTAGTGCTATCTCTAAAACATGTGTGAAAGGGACGCAAAGCCAGTTTGTACTATACTGGATCAGAACTAACAACATTACTTTTTTTTCTCTCGAAATTACATGTAAACCATCATTCACACACCGGCTTGTTTGCAGAGTCTTGAAAGAGTCAAATCTGTTCTATAAAATTTAGACACCTCAAGTAATACGGACTATCCTCGACCTCCACATGGTCGATGTACAAAGAAGTGAAACGTGTTTCTTATTTAAACCAGATAGATTTTTTATATCGATTTACACTATTGTTCTATTGTCTTCCTTTTTATTTTAAGTCAGGCAAAGAAAGACCTTGGTTAGCCGCGAAATAGTCTTTGTTGCTTGCGCGGCGTTAAGCCCTAACTTACTAACTAACTAACTGTTTGCAGAGTATGTCCGATTCATGCGTGCCTTACTCGCGTCACCCTTCTTTTAAAAATTACATTTCTGCAAAGGTTTTCTTGAAAATTTGGACGAACACAAATATAGCACAAGTCAGCCGGCAAGAAAAACAAGTTCATTCAAAGTGAAACACTACCGTGATACCGAGAGCAATGTAGACGTTGATGTATTGCATTCCGAGCTCTACACATCACCTAGACTATTTCGAGGGCATATGCGCAGTCGAAAGTGCAGCTGCTGCAACTTTTTTTTGTGAAGGCCAGTTACAGTGGACTGAACAGACGCACAAGGGGCGTACACACAACACGTGCGACAGATGGAATCATACCATCACTGAGAAATCAAAACTAGGGGTAAGGCCCTTTTTGAACGTCGCTGTTCGGTATGGGAACTATGCCGAGAAATCCACCTCTGCCGGGAGTAACCTACGCACTGTGCTGTACAGCAAAAAGCACGTGCTAGTTCGGCTTAGTCCCAAGGCTGTATTACAGCAGTAACTCCGCGGCTAATGTGTTCGGAACTGATTTCACGTGCATACAGGCGCAACTGTTGCCTACTCCACCCGTTGTTGAACTGTGTGAACTAGCACCCACATATGTGAATTTACGTAACACGCTGAAACTCAGACATGCAGGATCTTGATTTACATTACTCCTGCACTTTCAAAGTTCCACTACAGTTAACCGCTTGAACAGCAGCATGACAGAAACTGTGTTGTACCAACCGCGAACATGAGCTCATGTACACTGCCACGTTTGGTGGTTTATCCTGGTGTTAATATATCAGTGTAGTGCACGTATGCATGTTCAGTAATGTCTGATGTTTGTAGTCTAGTCATTATGGCAAAACGCAGGATCTGCCCGTTGTTTGCATTGTACGCGAGGTCGTAAATACGGGAAATAACACCAGATCTAGTTGTTCCTGTTGTTGTTGTTCAAATACTGACTCTGGGAAGCTAGCGTCCATGATCTCGAATGCCTACTGTGGACCTTCAGTCTGAAACACTTTCTAATGAAACTCTAATGAATAGCCATGCTTTCAAGCACACACACAAACACACCTGTGAACGATCTTTATGATACTGAACAACATAAATAAACAGCACAACTTCTTCAACTGCCTGATATCGACGGAGATGAACAGAAAAAAAAATTCTCAAGATCTTTGCTGCACACAAAGTTACTCCCCCCTACACATGAAGATCCAGAGGTATTTTCAAAATGAGGTCAGAGGTACGAAAATTACCAGAGCAATCTTCTCCAAGGAGAGACACCAAAAAAAAAATTCCAAAAAAATGAGCAGAAGATTTGGAAGTCAAGCAAACAGTACACATGGCAAATTGTAACACACAGCAAAGTGCATCAAAACATGTCATAATTATCTATAATGAAGCATACGATAACAGAAAATATTCCACACGGAATGTCAGCGCTGCCCTTCAAAGTTCAATCTATACTACAGCCACAATATTGCTCTCAGTGAGACATCATCAGTTACGTACTGTGCCACTTCTGTGTCTTTCTCTCTTTGTTTCATACACATGAAAAGCAAAAACAAAGATCAAGTGAAAAACATCAAGCTCACTGGAACAAAACATCCAAACTTCGATGCATCGCAACTGTGAGAGCATGTTGAAGACCTCTTTGTCCTTTTGAAGCAAGCAGTTAACAAAATTCGCACACCAACTGGCGAAATACACGTTTGTCTTAGTTTGTGAAGAATCAATCCTTCCTGCGTGTTTCCCCGTACGCGCAGCTGGTAATTAGATCAGTTACAACTCGTCACGGTCTGTGTTCGCCTGATTGGCGAGCTTTCGCGTGTTTGCCGGGTCCCGTGTCCAGTTCTCACCACTCGAGATATCCCGAGAATCGGAGTTTATCAGTCAAGCGCGACTCCTCATTACCTCTTGTTGAGGTCCACTACCTTGGCAAGACTTACACTGAAAGCCAGCACAAAACAAATCTACCGCCTCGGCCAACAGTGGCTAATAACATATACATCAAGCGTCCAATCAGAGTCTTTGTGTACTTTTGGATGTTACACACCCCACTGTCCATGCACCTGGCAAAAAACAAACCATGCAGAAACAATTTGTCTCACAGGCAAGCGTCAATCCATAAGCACAAACCAACGTCCACATAAAACTGAAGCGTTGGTGTTGACCGTCTTCAGCTCTTTATCATCAAGATATCGTACACACAAATGTACACCACACAGCAAAAGAAAGGCAACTCTGATATATTATTTGATTGATTATAAGAATGCAGTCAATCGCAGAGTACTTGTTGTTCGCACAATGAAGCTTTTAGCCGTCAAGTGCACCATCTAAGGACAGTGGTCAACTGACTGCTCGACTCCATGACACACAGGTACCAGACTGTCATTCTGAAAAATTTGCATTTCTTTCGCTGTTCAGTATACAGAAGTTGCAAATTCTTAGTCTCTCTCTAAGCAGCAGCAGGCTTTCACTGCTTCATCCTCCAGCCCTTCCGCGCCTTGAGCATTTCAATACGGACGCCTACCACATCATCTCTCTCTGTCTTATGGCTCATTTAACTTCATTTGCTACCATGTCTTCAGCCGACTGATTTGTTGCTTGGATATCCATCCGCAGAAGTGTTGGTCAATCTTTTTCTAGCTGTATATAGTAGATGTCTGTAAATACCCGGGTGCTATTCTGATATGTTAGCAATGACAACATAATGCCATGCAAATCTGATATATAATGGTCAAACACACATACCATTGCTGAATTCAGTGAACACAACCTCTACACCTAACTACCACCCCATACTGTTTGCGTTTTCTTTTTCTCGTATTTCTCTGACTCAAATTTGAGAACAATGTCATTCTTTGCCAAACACCCCTCCAAATGCGCCTAAAATGTAATCACATCTAGAACAACATATTCACACAAAGACTACACAGGAATAAAGTCAGATTCCTTTTGGCTTATGTTTAGATGATAAAATGGTCGTTTCACAAATGCCGCTAGTCAGGGTTATGCTCAAAGCAACAGCTACAATCATCAAGGTTCGATAAACTGGCGATACACAATCCTACTCTCTAAATATATCTAACACTGATATGTTTCTGTGATGAACAAAATTCTTTGATGAATTGTGCGCTGAAGATTTTCTTTTTTGCTTCACTGTAACTGTTCCAATTCGCCAAAACGTACGCACTGGGGAAAAAATCAAAAACACATGCAACGAGCGTAGAACTCCATCCATACACCACCATGCCATTTGCAAGTCTGTTGTTTTTTTTTTTAGTTTCTTTTTTTCAGTCAGTGCCTCAGTAATATCATCACAACAACATGCACTGCCCAGCTCATAGTACGCAGCCAGGCTGCAAAATGTTCACTGTCCGATTCAGTCAAATGTCAAAATTTGGTGCCATACCGGAATGGTAAAAGCAACAAAAAAGTTGAAAAGTCATTCAAAACGTGGACCCTAAATAATCTGTCTGTACAACAATGCACACTCCTGGAATGTCTCACGTAAAAAAAATCTGCCCTTGTTCTGGATGCATTGCTACGCTGACTCTTTCAAAACAATCCACATGCAGTCAAAAATTCTGAAAAAATTCTCTTCATCAAAGTTTCTGTCCATGCAAGTGAATTTCTGAATCCGAAGCTGTCCATTCCATAGCTTGCCAACAAAACACAATGCTGATGAAAACTTTCAGCCAACCATCTTATTTAGTCCCACAACATCACAACATCTCAACAACACAGCCTGGTCCACCGCTCACCAGGTGAGAAAAGTTCACACTGTCACAGACAGTTGCACAAGCAAATGGTCCACACAAACCTTGTTAAAAAGTAAATTGTACACATCCTATGAAACCTGAAACCAGTCGAATGTGCATGCAATGAGAAATGTACGTGAAGTTATTCCACCTTGATGACCTTCGGAATTCAAGGAATGGCAACTATTGTAGTCAAAACGTTGATCTACAGAGAAGCTAACGAAGGCGGCTGGCACAGTCTGACTTGGTCATGCTGACTGCATTCACAGTCCTACATAGAAGTCTTCTGCAACACTGATGAAGTCTGCTGTTGCAAGGTCACATGACCTGCAGGAGAAATGGCCTTGACAAGATCACATGACCTTTGGGGGTGAAAACAACCTTCGTCCCAGGAACTGAAGGTTTGGACGAGTTTCCTTTCTGTTCCGCACGTAACATGAAGCAGGAACACGAAACTGACTGCGTTCTCCCGGTTTGTTGCAACAGGTGCCTCCATCTAAAGGTACACTCCATGATGATGACAGTGTGTAGTTTCTCTTCCAGTCCGTGTGTGTGTCTGTGTGTAGGATTTGGCTCAGCAGCTGGAGTAGGGTCATCACTGCAGAAGTGACAAAAGTGAAGTGCGCACTCGCTTAGCGCGTACTATGTACAGTGCACAACAAAAACTTCTGCTGGATTTTGTCTCTGATGCAGCACGATGTAAAGAAAGCCTACCGTAACAATGTAGGCGGTATCTAAACACATACACAATAATGCGCCAGAGTATACTCAAAGAGGGGTGGGGTGTAGTCGACGGGTTCTAACTTCTTGTACGTCCACTAAACGTTTGCTAGCACCTTCAGCCCCCACACTTAAGTCCTTCAGGGTGAATCTGTACCACAACAGCTGACTTTCAACACAGGCCCGAGTTTGGCGCGAGCGGCGACTGGGTTTTACCATGAAACGTCCCTGTTTTCAAACGATCGTGTTTTGTGCACAGTAGTGTTCACAGTAATGTCTGAGCACTCATCAGAATCAGAGCTGGAGTCTGGAGGGTGATTCTGGAAAACAGAGGGATAAAATTAATCAAAACCACTTTATAAAGAAAACGTTCAACAGGTGTCAAAGTCTCCCCCATCCCCCTCAATGTGCACTTTTCCAATTAACCCTGGTGGTGCCGCTGAGAACGGGATATTCCGGACTCCCTCTATGGCTTTTCCAGCTTAGGACAAAGCCGTTCAGGAAGGCAAGGGTTAACCAGTCCCCTGGTGAAATTTCTGGGCAGAAACTGACACATCGAACGTAGCAAGGGATCTGAACTAACCAGAGAAAAACATACTAATTCAAGTAGGCATGCCATTCCTCCCAAAACCCTCCACACACACACACACACACACACACACACACACACACACACACACACACACACACACACACACCCTAATTCGGGTGCTCATTAGACCAGATTCAGCATCTGACATTTCCATCACTGCGTGGAAGAAACATTTTTTTATCCATTGAAGGATCACCGTCAAGCAGTAAACAGGGGCCCATAAACAGCATTACATTGTAAGAGAGCACAACAAGTAAAAACTTATGTACGTGCTCATCTGAACCAGTTTACATAAAGGCATGGCGGAGAAATTGGCGTGAAAAAAAATGGATTGAAATGTAAAGACGTAAAAAAAAAAAAAAAGAGCAGGCAGAAGACAGGAAACAAGAAAGAACATATCAAACTTTACAGTGAGTGGTGGTGGCAACAACCCGTCCGCGTGGATGTATCGTGAAGTTTAGAAATTTAAAGGGCGAAGCGACCCGACCCGCTTACCTCAAAAGAGCGTTCAGGTGAGTTGATGACCTGGTGCCGCATGCGTTTGACAGTCATCTCTTTGTCGGAGAGGCCGTCGGAGATGCACGTGCATTTGGCTAACTCCTGTTGCAGGTTCTCCGCACTGCCTGTCGACAGCAATCCACCGTCTGGAGTAGCGTGCGATGCTTCGCTCATGTTGCTCTCCTCCTCTGAGAAAGCGCCCTCCGAGCTCAGGGTCGAGTACTGCGTGCGACGTCTGGGCTGTGCATCATCCTCGCTAACGTCCCCTTCTTCCTCTGACCATGAGTCTTCAGAGTGCTGTAACAAAAGTGAAGCAATGATGAGTGTGTGCACGACTTGAAAAAATTCCAAGGTAAAGACAGAGAGAAAACCTAATTAAACACAGTCTTTTTTACAGTTAACAGTGTTACATAAAGGAAGCTCAATCTTGTCTGTGCACGGGTGTGCACACAGAAGAAAAAACATGCCATCATTATCATGCATCAATCATCTACCACCACTGGTAAATAAATCTACCACCGTTGGTAAATAAACCATCATCAAATCGATCATCTTCCACAGCTGGTAAATTAAGTACAGTATTATTAATGTTATCTCTTTACCTTGATACTACGGAATTTGACACCAGGCCCTCGTCTGCTCTCATTGGGTTCTGAATCCATGCTCTCCATGCGACGTACGAGCGGCTGTAATCGTTTCGGAGGCCCCTCCTGCTCCCCACTTAAATTCCGTTTGACGGACATGTGCACACCGGGATTTTCAGATGTACCTGGCACACCAATATTACTTTGAGAGTCCTCACCATCTCTCGTCTCGTGCATAATGTCCTCTGTAGGGCAGTTCAAGTTTTCGTTCGAGTCTTTTTCTCGTGTGGGTTTTGTCTGCGACTCAGACATGTTAGACGTGGAGGTGGATGTGGTGGGAGAGATGGCCGTGGGATCGTCTATCAACGTCCCCAGCGACGGGGGTATCACGCAGCTGGGGCCCTGCCTCATGGGGCTGCGTGCGGGAGAGTCACACGAGCTTTCAACGTCCGCACTTATCTGACTGGATCGCTTGCTGCTGCTGCACGTGGCGTCACTACACCCGCCATCGCAGCCGAAGCAGACGTCGTTGAGGTTGCTCTGGTCACCTGGCATTTTGGGGGAGGGAACACCCCCTTCACCCTGTTCAAGTTCGTCTTCTGTCTGGTGCTCCCTTATGGCAGTGGCGGGACCCAGGTACCGGAAAGCACTGGGCGAGACGTGGTCCGTGCTGGCGTGAGCATAGTTGACGACGATGCTTTGTGGGTGGAGGCCTTTCATCGCCCCCGCTTCAGCTTCAGCCCCCACCTCTCGCGTCGGGCTTTTCACAGGTGACATGATGTCTTTGGCAGAGCCACGGCTGTTGTTACGCCGATGCCGACTCTTACGGGCTCGGATCTTGGTCGGGGAAGGAAGAACCTGCTCGGAGCTGGTCGTCATGCTGCCCGTGCATTCAGTCTTCAGGGAATCCGGGCTGAAAACATACAAAGATGGGGATGATGTTTGACTACCCAGTACATGAATAACCGTAACAAGGACCCATTTGAAGGTGGGCTGGATCAGCTGAAAGAAAAGCTTTGGCATCAGTAAAGTTTTCCTGGAGATCAAGATGGGAAACGTGCAATTAACATCCAACCTTTTGAGAGTCAGATGAAACTTTTACACAAACAAGAAATAAAAATAAAATAAAAATGAATAAGAGTACACTGTACAATGAAGGATTTATCAAACTTGGAGCTTGCAAACATAGGGCAGTTTTTGTCGTTCATTGGGGGATGCTTGTTTGCTATGTTTTGTTTGAGTTTTTTTGTTGTTGTTTTCTTTCCTTTTTTTGTTTTCTTTCTTCTTTTTTTTTTTTTTTTTGGGGGGGGGGGTCGCTGGAGGTTGTTTTTGGCTTTTTTGTTGTTTGTTTGTTTGCTTATTTTGTTGTTTTTTTATGATGGGGTGGGGGTGGGGTGTGGGTGGGCTGGAGGGCGGGGGACTGTTCCCTGGCATCGTTTGCCAATCCTCTTTACCTGTTGAGATCAGAGCTGGCTTTGTATGGTCGCTTTTTGCTGAGACGGTCCAGCCTTTCCTGCGCCTTGATGATCGGACGCACAATGGACTTCCGTCGCTTGTTATACAGCGCAAGTTGCTGCTCACGTCTGAAATCACATGACCACTGCTAATTACCCAACAATTAACCACTTCAAAATGCCCAGTAATGACCACTTATAATTACCCAACAATTAACCACTTCAAAATGCCCAATAATGGACTAAAATGCTCCCTGAAGCTGGTGTGGCTACAAATATGTTTTACACACTTTCCATTTTTCATAAATATACTTCATGTGGTGTATAAAAAAGATAAATGCTGAAAATTTTTCTTGGTAATACGCCACTAAAAGAAGTGGAGGCTGTTACGAGAAGCTGATACTGAACACATAATTTAAAACTTTCACTATCACCAGACTCTAGCCACTCTATGTTCAATATATATGTGCATCACTGTATGGATGAAAACAATGATGTGCTCACTTGATGAGTTCTCGTTCTCGTTTTTCTAACTGCAGCATGCAGGCAGTCAGCTCCATGTAGAGGTTGTTGGCGCGCTCCAGTTTCCGCTCATAGTGTTCACGGACATCTTGGGCATGCCTGGCAGACACATAACCATCATAACCACATAACCATCACGTGACACTGGCATACTTTGTAAGTTATACATGTATACAAAAATACAGGCTAAATTTGCTTTAGGGTTTGTTGGCTGACCTTTTTTTTTTTTTTTTTTTTTGGTAGCGCACAGCAATGTTTTTAACCAAAACATTCACACACGCACAGAGAAGTCAAAGCGTACATCATTCCTCCTGCAGGGTTATGAGCAGTTAGAGGAAACAGAACGCAGCCTGGCCAAATCCGAGAGACGAATGCACTTTGCTTGCAAAGTCTAACTATAATCTGCGTGGACTTATATAAGTACACCAATGCTGCTTGCAAAGAACATGTTTGACACTGCGGGAGTGCAGTAACAATCTCTGCATGTACAGAAAAAGAGAGGTATATTCCATCCAGCATGGCACACTTGTGAGTGCCTGTGAAAAACTGTCTCACCTGAGTTCCTCTTTTCTCCGTCTGACCAGCTCCTCCTCCAGCTGAGGCAGGTGAGATCCCTCTGCCTTCATCTTCTGAAAGTTCTCTTTGATCTCTTCCCTCCACAGTTCCTGTAAACACCATAACAACCACCATTATGCTCAAACTGCTTTCTCAACTTTCTCTGTACTTATAGATATACACAGTTCCTTCTGTTGTGAGTGGTGTTATACTCATTTAGTCAATGTCCCATGAAAGCATTCATTTTTCAAATTTTATTATTATAATTGTTGTTTTCATAGAGGGCCTTTTTTATTCAAGAGAAACGGATTACCTTGAACAAGTAATTGTCAGAAAAGAAGTTTCTGCAACTGAACCCTGCTTACTTGTCTTGAGTATCTGCATATGAGAACTTCTTTTTTCATTTGAAACAGCAGACAAAAACCTCACCTGTGCTTTCACAAAGTTTTCTCGGTTGAAGTTGAGGAGCTCTGGGGAAGCGATTTCAAGATGCATCAGAATCTGTCGATACGAAGGCCGATTCCTTGGCTTCGCACTCCTGCAATATAAAGAATGGATTGCCATTTAGATCGTGTATTCCCTTACTTGTTCAGAAAACTATTATGTACTCTCAATGTATGCACAAAAGTCACAGCTTATTCATCTGTGCAGGACTGTTCCTCGTGACTCAAACCCAAATCAAACTGAAGCAAGCGTCCTTAAGTGTTTCTAGGTGCCTGCGAAGAGGGGTAATTGTCGGAGGTGTCTGTAAAGCCACCCTTCATCTTAGACTGAAAGCCAGTCAACTAGTCTACACATGTGATATTGACGACTGTGTGATTAGTCAGTAGGCATGGGTACTGGCAATCACATGGCTGCCATGAGTCACCCTTCCACATCAGCACTACCCACACTCACCACTGCATCACTTCTATTTCTGTCTTCAGGTGTCAAACTGGAACTTGGTCTAAATTTTGTTCCTGGCAAAAGCTTTGTCTCTATCACTGCGATCACACACACACACACTCAAAGTGGTGCTTCGAGGTTTGTTTGCAAGAGAATGGTAAACTTCTTCAGAGAGACCCCAAAATGGAGGCACACTTCAGAATCATGCATGGCAACATACTGGTCTTCAAAAAAGTTGTGCAGCAAGGAAACCTGCTTCCAAAAGGTAAGTCTCAACAACTTGCATTTGTCAGGTGTGCATCTGTGCCACCTTATCCCACTGCAGAACACACTGACAATGTTTAATTCCACCTATACCAGCAGTCTTTTTAATTTTGGTATCTACAAAACACATTAAGAATCACATGATACCCTTGGTATATCAATGACCTTTATAAAATAAAAATAAAATAACAAAAGAGACAGAAACAAGACAAAAACCTCCCAGTTTACTCCAATGGATAATAATTATAGGGGAGAGAACTGTGAGTGAATGTGAGTAAGGTGCAGACACGGTTACGTGTACATGTACTAGACTACACATGACATGTCAGACATGATGGTGTACTGACCAGCACTGTCGCATGAGCAGTTTAAATCCCTCTGGACACGTTTCTGGAACCGGCAAGTGAAGACTGTTGCTGCCCACACCCCAAATAATGGCGGAGGAGTCGACGTCTTTGTATGGGATCTCCTTGGTAATAATCTCCCACAGAACAACACCAAATGACCTGCAGGCAGAGAAAAAAAAACACCAAAACTCACTAACTTGCTTGAACATTCCTACTTCTCCCAAGTGATCTTAATCTTGCACTTAAACTATGTATGCAACTGCGGTTTAAATGTCGCGCAAATGCCATCGTGAGATGCAGTTCGACGTGTGTAACTGTCTGAAAATTAAAAAACGACAAACAGATGGTGTACACACCATATGTCCACTTTCTCGTTGCACGGCTCATTCCTGATGACCTCTGGTGCCATCCATGAAACGGTGCCAGCAAAAGACATCTTGGTGCTCTTCTCGTTCCATTCACGACTTGTGCCGAAGTCTGAGATCTTCACCACGTCATTCTTGGCGACGAGGACACTGCAACATTCACACACAATATTCTTGCAGGTTCTGCAACTTATCTCAAACTAATGGTTTCATCCGGAACACTTTACTGATAAGTGGCAAACTGGTATTATTTTTTATGCTGGATGAACTGCTTTTGAAACTGGATATGTGAATTTCCATTAAACATTGTATTTGACTCCAGTTCTCTTTGAAACAGTCACATATTTTCAGTTTGAACCACTATGCAAGAATCCCCCACAAGTAACGGTCCTTAAACAACTCTCCTGCAAAGGAGAACACTCGACCTACATGCACCAATGGACAAATGTGGAAATGTTCACATTTCTGCGAGGAAAGAGGACGAATTGGACAAGTTCTGGGCAGGGTAATATGTTCCTGCTTAACTTACGTCAAACAGACCGTGTTAAATGCTCTTATCTAATTCAATATTACAACACTAACTGAAGCATCAGTTGAAACCTTTTCTTTACTCTGTAATTCAGATGTTAGCGCTTACTCTGACCAGAACAGAACCAGTTACTACAGTAACCCAAAGCAAATGTGTGCTTACTTTGGTGACTTGAGATCACGATGGATGATTTTATGTGAGTGTAGATAGTTCATGCCGCTGGCGATTTGTTTGGACCAATCGAGGACGAGGCTGGGCGGGATCTCTTTCCCGTCACGCAGTACTTCATACAGCTGGCCATACGGACAGTACTCCATGATGATACAGTAGCAAGGAGCTTGTGTACATACTCCTCTGGAAAACAGTGACATTTGGTTTCATAGCACATCTTTTGCACTTTCCAAAACTAATGAAACAGATTCACTGGAAATATGTTTGTACATCTTTTTCTACTGGTTGACAGACCTAAAAAAAAACAACCAAAAACCAAAAATAACTGGTTGACAGTATACTTCGTGTTAATGTTAGTTATCCATTGGAGGTCAGAACAGAAAAACGGATTATTGTGCGCTGAATGGCTATCTGATTGAACTGGACTGTTAAGTTAAACTGCTGAAACTGAAGTAGATACGTTTATGCACCCACCTTCCCCAATACCCACCCCCTCACCCTCTAAAATAAATGTCACAAACATCTTTCATAACACATTCTCCATACGTAATTTCATCATCTGCACGCTCACAACAATCTTCTTAGCTTATCCAAACCCCCTTCAAAATCAAAAAAACAAAAAACCCTATGCACTGTGCAGCAGGTGCATCTTGCAAGCAACTCACTTGAAGGAGATGATATTGGGGTGGTTGAGTTTGCGGAGATTGCGGATGTCTGTCTCCTTGATGTCACGTACTTTCTTCACAGCCACCTCCTCCCCGAATAACTTGCCGAGGAACACGGCGCCCTGCGCGCCACTTCCCAACCACTGCAGGTCCGTGATACTCTCAAACGGAATCTCCCAGTCATCTGAAAAAGATAATTGTTGGGTCTTCTTACAATTTCATACATGTACCATACACTTTTATGTTGTTGTCGTTGCTGTTGTTGCTAGCTATTCTTCGTGCCAATGAAAAAGGGTCTTGTTATTTTCAGTGGTGTTCTGTGTCGATGTATTGGACATTTTGGGCTTGACGACTCCATGGTCAGTAAGTGATTCCTTTTGTTTTTACTTTTACATAATTTATTTATTATGTATTTACCAGGGCTTTTTTTCCCCTACCTGCCTGGATAAGTAACATTCTTGCTGAGGATAAGCTGAAAACTACCATAAACTGACTATGTACGTAACTTTTATAGAACACACAAAGCCAACTGTTCTCTCTCTCCCTCTCTCTCTCTCTCTCTCTCTCTCTCTGTCACTCTCTCATGCATGCAAAAACCACACAGAGCAACAACAACAAAAACAACAACATGCCAACAACAACAAAAAAAACGTATTCCAAGTTATTTCTACACACAGAGAGTTAAAATCTGTACAGAAATCATCGTATTATAGACTTATATCACAGCAGACAGCTTTAAAGAAAAATGAGCCACACATTTAAGACAAAGCCATGTTGATTTTTTTAAAATAAAAAAAACTACTTGTTTATGGTGATGTGTTTAAATGAAAAATTGCGGGTGCTGTGGGTATTTCATACTCAAAAGACTTATATAAAGCAAGAAAGCATTAAAATGTCTAAACTTCACTGTCTTTAGCTGAATGATGGATACAGACCATACTTGAAAACACACATCCATGCACAGACACACACACACACACACACACACACACACACACACACACACACACACACACACACCACCACCACAATCAATCAATTCTTCAGTCGCACCACGGACAACTGAGAAAATTAATTATCATTGTGAGGATCTACTGTGAGTAGTCGCAACAGCACACGGTGAAAAACGTGAGAGATTATGAGTGACACATCAGAGAAAGACACAACAGGAGTAGCCTGTGTGTACCTATGATACCACATGCAACACAACATCTGATCCACCTACGTGATTCTCTTGACCGGGCACCTGGGGACAGGAGTTTTAAAGAAAGGCGTTAAAACATGTGTATTAAACCAGATGCATTCACTGCGTCTGGTTTGTTTGGGGTTTTTTTTTTAAGTGAGAAATTTGAGAAGAAAAAAATGCTTGCTGAGATGTTAGCTAACGCCTGCTATTTTCCGCTGAAGAAGAGGCAATAAAATGTACAGAGCTCAGGCACATGGATGTGTGAAAAGCCCAACACACTGGTGTGAAAATCGAACAGATGGCTTTTTGCACTTTTACACTTAATGAATTTATTTTCCCACTGGGGGGTAGAGGGGAGGTGGGGGGAAGAGGATGGTGGTGATGGAATTGTTACTGGTATTAAGACTTGTTGGGGCTGTCATAAAATGGAGTGTTCCAAAGCATCTGTATTTTTTTAACGTGTCATTAGTTTGTGTTTTATTCCACCAATTCCCATTTCCTCCCTGAAATTCTTTAAAACCCAATTTAATACTTCATCATCACCATCGTACCATCAACAAATACCTTCATGTCTTAATTCTCTCATCCCCATCCTCATAACTAACAACGTTAACAACAACTGAAACAACAACAAAAATGCCCGGAAAGCAGAAAAAATACGTCTGTGTATGTCACTGTCTATGCCAACGTAAATATGCTGAGCGCAGCAAGTGCGTATTGTCTGATGTCCTGACTTACGCCATCAAACAGCCCGCCCACACACACAAAATCTCCCAACAGACGTCAAAGCTGAAAGCACGCCTCCGCACCAACGAGTGCATAATAATTGTGATAGGAAAAACAACTTCAGCACAAAACCAGCTGCTTCTGTTCTGGTCTGCCACGACAGAAAGGCCAAGGCCGATAAACATGAAGAGATAAATTAAAGTCGTCCCTCCTACGTCCTTAGTTTCGATTCAACTTGCGCTGTCGTGAACGTTAATCGACCGCGATCGTTTTATACAATGTGTGACAGGACACGGGTTTTCCAGAGGGAAAAAAGTGATCATGAAGGCTATTTGAGGCATTCTCTCTTCCGTCCCCTCTCAAGTTATCGTTGAATGTATTTGACAGCAAAACCTTGAAGACTGAAGATGATAAGGAAGTACACAGGTACTGAAGTGGAGCACTTGAAGATGTAGGAAATGCTGGTTTCTGTTTTGCTTCAGGTGTTTCTTCTTTTTCTTCTTTTTCTTTTGGATATTCAACAAATACATTTACTGTACTTGATTTCTTGTTTGTTTGTTCATTTCTTTCTTTCTGTCTTTCTTTGAGTTTTTTCTTTTTCTTTTCTTTGTTTCTTGGGTTTCAAGTTTCGTTAGTTTTGCCTTTAGGGGTGGGAGGTCGTTTTAAATATCTTTAAACAGCAGAAGGAAGAAATGGTACAGAATGTTCATCATCTCAGTCTGAATATTTTGCAATGACCACTGACCTCAAACCGAAAAAAAAGACATTTAAAAAGGAACCCAAAAATACTTTAAAAAATAAGCTCGTTCTCTCACCTTGCTGTTTGAGTTCCGCAGCCGCTGCCTTGCCGATGATGGTCCACACGGGCCGCAGGCATCCCAACAGACCCTCGAAGAAGCCTCGCTGTGTTCCGTCCCTGTAGCCCACATCTACACTGTTACCGTGGTTGTGGGTCGGGGTGACGGGTGCGGAGCGGGCGGTAGTAGGGGAGGGACAGGAGGAGGCATCAGACTTCTCGGTAAGGCTCAGCTGGTCCACATCGTGTTCGAGCCGGAGCATGCTGGAACAGGCGGAATGAGAGAATATGTGGATTACTGAAAGCACAATCACCCGTGAGTTCTCTGATGAAACGGACTGAGTTAGTGGTTAAGGCGTCTGCGGATACTTGCATGAATAGGTTCGAATCCCCTACCGATCAGGAACTTGGAAAGGTCCAGTCATCACTGAGTTCTCACGCTAAAAGGTTTGGCCAAGTGGATAAGGTGGGACCTGCCTGCGGATCCTGAAGCACCAGGGTTCCAATACTAAAAATCCGTCATATGGAGTAAGATATTTGTTCCGACTCCATTGCGGCGTGTGCCTCAGCTTCGTGCGCACACTGCAGGGTGGGTGGGGGTTTGGGGGTTTAACGTCCTTTTCCACCACATAGGGTGATATCAAAGACGGGGCAGCGATGAAAAAGCCAGCACAAATATTTGGCCCCAGCCGGGATCGAACTCACGACCCGAGCATTAGAAGTCCAACGCTCTACCATTCCACCACCCCGGCTCCCCAGCGCACACTGAAGGCACAACTATCAAATGCACAGGATATTTACAGTTTGACATTTAAATCTCTGAAGCAGATACAGCATGGAATGTCGAATCCACAGAATCTGACCTGTACCGGTAGTGGTTCCTTTCCATCACTCTCCACAGTAGACTATAATACCGCGCTGTCCGCATCTGAGGAATCCTGTCGTACGTACACACAACCATTTGGGTCTACTGAGCGAAGACCTCTAACTGCTGTGCAAGAGCCAGCGTACAGTCCGAGATACAGATATCACCAAAATCCGTATCGATGATCTCTCTGCTCAGTGCTGGTTTCAGCACTGACACGAAGATGACCGAATCTGTACAGGCAAATAAGCCTTGTTGGTTTCTGGTCTAAGCAACGACCTCAAACTCAGAGGCTTTGCAAGAGGCAGTGTATAGTCCAAGCAGTCAGTAATCCATTAACTGACACGATCTCTGCTGCTGTCTTCAGCAGAGACACGAAGACGACTGACAAAGAAGATTGACGGCAACTCCTTTATACTACCGGCATCGTCCAGTGACATTCTAACCCCCCTCCAGACTTTACCGCGACCTTTCATCACAGGGTCTCCAAATAGAAGTGTCGCTTCGATTTCTGCAAGCTTTCAAGAACGTTCTGCCCTAGGCTATGGGTCAGTGCCATATCCCAGTCACTGGCTGAAGGCGGGCCGCCAGTCCCCAATTAGAACGTCGTCAAAACCACGCTGCTGTCGCAGTCGAGGTGTACGTCCTCGGGGCGACTCATATGCCGTCACGGCAGTCCGTCTATGACGGTTTGTCGGGAGTCAGTCAGCTTTGTGATGTCAGATCTCTACGTGCATACCAAGGGATGGACAGGGATAGGATAAGCGTGGTGGTACGTGGCTACACCTACACGCAAACTGCACCTCCGTGCACTAAAATGCAATCGTGCCTTGGTGATTGCATATGTATATGTATTACACTATATCATACAATTATTATGCAAATCACACTGTACTATATATTCATTATGCTAATCACTCTATATTATTATATTGTGTTATATATTAAATGTGCAAGAAGGCCCTTGTAAGCTCTCGAGGCCAATGGTAACAGATGTTAGTGCTAATGCACGCATGCCTCTTTTCTATGATAATGATTCCCCACTTTAACCATTGCGTTACGTTGTCAGTCCGCATTACCGCTACGACAGCGGATCTGGGCTCCTTAATCTTATGAGAAAACATCTGCAAATGCGATTTCTGGGCTCACGATCAACATACCAACACAAGCCTTTTGAATAAAAAAGGAAAAAAATCTTGTTTACCTCTGCGTTCTTCTATTTTAAGCGGGCTCTAGACTTTCTTTTGCTACCTTTATCTGTAGAAATATCTGAAGACAGTCAACAACCCTTTGCCCAAGGGTTAAAAAAAAATCTTAATCCATAAAAAGACTGTACCGTGCAGACGCACGCAGACCGTGCAGACGCCGCAGACCAAAAGCCTCAGAGACATTCACCTGCTGAAAATACCACACCTAGGACACATATTGCATAATCTGTCTTCGGGGCCGATTAAAGAACCTCTCCAAGATACTGCACCTGCTCGTTCAGTCTACGCAAGCCGCGAGTGGACGTTGCCCTGAAATTAGACTGACGCTTGTCGCATGCGTAAGGAAACAAGATGACGCAGGTGCCGATGCAAATTTCAGACCTTCCATGGGAAGAAAATGACAGTTTCTTCCTCTTCTTTTCTTGTTCTGTGGTGCTTAATGTCTCTCGTAAATCATGGAGAATGATTGGAGGCAGGAAAGACAGCTAATGGACCATCAGGTAATATATACCCAGGAACAACCAATGACAGGCTAATCACCAACTAGTCATAGGAAAAAGACGCCACATCAGTCAGAGACCAGATGATGTGTACAGTTTCCAGGGAAACAAACCGAATGAACGAATGGTCGGTGAATGGTGCCACGGAAATGGCGTCTGGTGATCTGCGGTTTTCAGCGGAAATGCATTTTCTTGAGTTCTAAGTTCACTGACATTAAGTAAGTAGCAAAAAGGTGCCTGCAACAAATCAAGTATTGCTGGGGCAATTCCATGGGCAAGGGGGCCGAGCAAGGGGAAGAGGCGTGAACTGAGAGGGGTGGGTGGGTGTTTGGGGGTTTAACGTCCTTTTCCACCACATAGGGTGATATCAAAGACGAGGCAACGATGAAAAAGCCAGCACAAATATTTGGCCCCAGCCGGGATCGAACTCACGACCCGAGCATTAGAAGTCCAACGCTCTACCATTCGACCACCCCGGCTCCCCGGCGTGAACTGAGAAGAATGGAAGAGATTTACAACTACAACTAGACAAACCTTGCCAACCATCGATCAGAACATATCGCGTTGCAGGTGGCTCCTTCAACGTAAACGATAAAGTTGTGCTGTCAGCCTGAACAAAAGCATACCAAAGCAATTAAACGCGCGCTCAATGTAAGCATTAGTTCGGGTAACCCATGAGTGATCGGGGAAGTCACATCCTGGGTTAGGGTTCCAAGCGAACAAACTTTTTGGTGGCTACATCTTTTGCGTGGTGGATAAGCACAGGAAAACGTCAGGCTAATATAAAACAAATGGCAGCGTATATCTAAGCTGTACGATGATGTTTACTAGCTGAGCTTGATCGAAGTTAGAATGGGATCCCCTATGGCGCACGGTGAACCTCACCTCGCAGTGTTAGCGTTTGACATGTTCCCCTGAGACACGCACGCACTGTAGCTTGTACGAGTAAAGTGTATATTTTCATGGAGCGTTATTCAGCGTCAACTGTGTCCTATCCTTATATAAATACTGGTCCAGCCACCACAGAGCTATTAATGTGGTGAATTTTTTCCTATGGTTGTATCCATGACCCTCGATCACAGGAGAGAGACATCATGACTATGTGAGCATCAGCTGTCGCTGCCTCTGTATTTGGGTCGATATTTTACAACCACGGTCGTTGGAAACTTTAGTCAGCTAGAATTTCATCTGTCTTGGCCACAGGACGCTTGTTTAAGCACGTCGATTCTGCTTTTTACTAACAAATCTGATTTCTAGTGTGGAAAGCCAGATATGTGATGATATGTTTCTTTGTAGAAAACATTCGTGCACTGTGAAAAGTTCAGCATTACCACTGAGTGTACGTGTACTAGCACACGTAAGGCATTTCTCCTTTCTTTGAGACTTTTCAGTCAGGTCGAATCTTTGCTGTTTGGAAACAACATCGAAACAAGGGCAAACGCTTCCTGGGCGCAACACGTAAAACAGAAGGAAGCAATATTCTCTTTGACGACATTATGCACCACCGTTTACGACAGCCGAAAATTAGACTGCCACTGTCCGAAGAAATCTGTCCCAAACCCAGGCTTCGTCCCAACATCCCACTCTTATTGT
Organism: Batillaria attramentaria; assembly: GCA_018292915.2. NCBI lineage: Eukaryota > Metazoa > Mollusca > Gastropoda > Batillariidae > Batillaria > Batillaria attramentaria. The sequence continues at coordinate 511,753 of JACVVK020000003.1, forward strand.
GTTACACAAATGACTGTCTGATGCCGTAAAAGCCACGGACAGGCAAAGGGGGTCCATTTACTGCACAGAAGCGTAAGACCAGGCCGCGGGGTAAGTCAAATGGGTCGGAAGTGTGTCCGGTGCAACCACTGACGATTTATCGACGACTGTTCTCACGTTTGACGTCGAAATAAGAAGAGACTTTGTTGTCTCAGTATGAGGAAACTGTTTTGGGGAGAAAAACATTCCTATATTGCAAAGCCTTCCAGTAATTTACTGTTTAACTAGTCAGTTTCACCAGTGTAGGTTGTAAGATGTGCGTGCGTGCGTGTCGGTGTGGGATCGGCGCACTGAGTTTCATTCTAAAGAAATGCGCTCTGCAAATACCACTTATTCTGTATTTATTACTATTATTTTCCATTTTCTAATGTGAGCAGCACCGGAAAAACTCTACGGATTTCGAGTTGTGAAAGGACTAGCCTTGTATCAGCCAGGGCATAGCTTTCACTAACACATTACTACAAAGTTAAGACGGGTGCGTGCTCGCATTTCAAACACATGGCTTTCCCCGAGCGCAGTCCCCGTCAAACTTTTGACTGAAAAGTCAGCACCGACATGCAAAACTCCGCCATCTTGATTAGCCCCCACTAGACACAGTCTAGCATCAAACATTTATCAAGGACACCAGACACTAGGAACGGGGCGCAAAAATCCATAACCGACTCAAACATTTGCACTTTGCGCAAGAGACAGACGCGGCTATTCCGTCTACTTTACTACCGCCCGCCCAAATCTGGTTAGACCGCGGTGTACTGGGATGTACCGTCGGATGTTGTTGGCACGGCTTGCGCGTTTGTACGCGTACGACAGCGCTGTATGCGCCTCGAGTCACTGTGTCAGTGTGTGTATGGTGGTAACGTACGATCCCACCGTCTCCCCCTCACTACCCCAGCCCCCTCCCGAAAACGAAAGATAATAATAATAATAAAGAACGGAGTTCCCATTCCACCTCCCCCGTCCACCCCGACTGGGAGCCAAAAACTGTGCTGCCGTATTCCTGTCTTATTGATTCTGATCGCGCTTCCTTAGACGTTCAACCCCCCCCCCCCCATCCCCATCCCCTCTTCCTCCACCTAAAAAAAAATCAGCAACAGCGGGTCAAATTTCCGAATACGTTTTATGACTGCTGCGAAATATCCCAAGGTGATAGTGATGGTGATGATGACACTTGTAAGGCGCTACAAAAATGTCCATTCAGGAACTAAGCAAGCATGTTCTCGTTGCCTTTGGGGGGGGGGGGGAGGGGAGGGGGGCAATAAAGGGAGAACCCCTCCCCCCCCCCGACACCCTCCCCCCCCCCCCAATTTTTTTTTTCTGCCCAGTTTTTTACGTCCATTCCTACTAGAGATCGACCCCCCCCCCCCTCCGGCCTCCCCATACCATCACCACCACCACCACCACTCACTTCCCCCTCCTGCTCCTTGGTGAATCCCTCCTCCCGAACTGAAGTGATCAGTCTCTTTCATCGTCTGCCGCTCCACGCTGACCGTGCATGCTAAGTAACACATCAGGGCTCTCACTGGGATTCTATCCACCCAACAAGTAGGAAAAGGGCCTATGCGCTTGTCAAATCCATGGCGACTGAGCCCTCTTACCAGATAACGATGCTACATACACATTTTCTGGAAAACAGGCCTATGCGCTAGTCAAATCCACGGGCCCTGAGCCATTTCTCTAGATGACAGGCGTGCTCAACCATACAGGCTGACCTGACGTCCAAAGATCGAACCGGAATAGAACCATGGGAACTTGTGACGTCAATGCGCGTCTCCCTTCCATTCTATGACATTTCTGCGGCCTGGAAGCCTCGAGGTGTGAATGGGAGGAGTATCGACGGCTCCGTATAAAAGTCCTAATTCCTTAACCTCCACCCCCCCCCCCCCCCCCCCCCGGTTTCTGTTCACTTTCCACCCCCTCCAGATATCGACAGCTCAGCATTTATACCCCCCCCCCTTCCCCCTTCTGTCACCGTTCACTATTTCTTTAACATGTTCCTTCCACCACCACCACCACCACCACCTACCCCCCCCCCCACACACACACACACCATCCTTCACCCAATCATGTTCCAACTACATGCCAGAGGCAAAGTCGCGGGCATGGAAGGAAACGTTATTCTGGTGGACTGTCTCAGGTCTGTGCGTATTTCTGTCAACGCTTCGTAATGCTAGCTGCTAGTGACGGCAAAACGTAACACCGAACTGACAATTCACGCAGTCTCTGGCGTCAAAACGGAAAGTACAGGCGAGTCAGTGGGTCACAACTTTTTCATCCCCTAAGAGAACGGTTATTTCGGTGTTGAACACTTTTGCGGTTTTTTGTGTGTGTGTGTGTGTTTTTTGTGTGTTTTTTTTGTTTTGTTTTTTTTTTTGGGGGGGGGGGGGGGGAACAACGCATCCGACAAAATGACAGAGTGAGTGTTGGGTGAGTGTTTGGGAGTTTAACGTCCTATTCCACCACATACGGGTGATATCAAAGACGGAGCAACGACGAAAAAGCCGGCACAAATATTTGGCCCCCAGCCGGGATACGAACTCACGCCCCGAGCATTAGAAGTCCAACGCTCTACCATTCGGCCACCCCGGCTCCCCGACAAAATGACAGAGATTGGGTTTGAGTTTGACGCTATAAGGTCTCAAACATTCTGGTAGTAGTGTGTACGTGACTGACCTCTGCGAACTGACAGAATACAATACTATAATACAATGGGCTATATTGAGATTGTGTGAATTTTTTTTTTAAACCCTTACCTGACTTCTAAAGTGATTTTAAGCACCTCACCATCACCACTACCCTCTAAGAAAGAAAGTGAAAAAGACGTTTGTCTTTGACGTCCTACCTAGAAGAAACTCTCTGAGTATGGCGTGTTTTATGTAACTTGAATCCATTCTTTGCAGCTGAATTTGGCTCATGTTCAACAAAATACACGCATATGTACAACAACAAAAAACCCCAACATTCTAAACTGGATGTATCACAAATCCATTTCTTGCAGTTACACTGCCTTCGGTTAACAAAAACCCTGCAGGTAACACAATTGACCTCAAATCGACCTCGTCCTCTTAATGGACCCACACTGCTTTATAGCCCAACTTTCCCAGACAGAGAAAGGGAATCTTTTTTCCACCCACAGTGGTAATGAGTTGATGGTAGGGAAGTACCAAAGACGGATGAGACTTTGGCATGCAGAGGTACTTGTACCTGACACCAAAATGGCCGTTGGTGCCTGATTCCATTAGTGAGAAAGGGTCCATTTGCATACGAAATCCAGGAGCTTGGCCGAAAAAAAAATCGATGTGTAGGACGGCTTTTTTTTTCCCTCGCCCTATCCCTTGCCAAAGCTGTAGTGGCGTGCTGCTGCCAGTTTGCGGAAAGTACATTAGCACTAGTACAGAGTAAGATCCCTGCTTCAAGCTGTACAAGACTTTACAGTTTACATGACGCCTGTATTGAATTACCTGGTGTCCTCTGCAAGTCCATTTTCCTGCCAGGATGCAATTGCACGTTTCTCACATAGCCTTCATTCTTTGATTTTTTCCACACAGATTCTGACACTTTTTCTATTACACATTATCGACCGACCGCCCCCCCCCCCCTCCCACACACACACACATCCCACTTGAAGGAAAAGTAATTTTCAAACTACAACTCTGTGTGTGTGTGTGTGTGTGTGTGTGTGTGTGTGTGTGTGTGTGTGTGTGTGTGTGTGTGTGTGTGTGTGAGAGAGAGCGACACACACACACACACACACACACACACACACACACACACACACACACACACACACACACACCGTCCTGCGTCTCTGTGTGTGTCTGTGTGTGCGCGCGCACCAGAAGGAACACAGTAAATCGTCACTGTTGCTCATGTCCAAACTTCCCACCTTTTGATACGCAATTTACACTAACAGTAAACGGAATTAGCATCAAAATTCCTTTCCATAATTTCAGTCTTACGGTACGTCGCACATCTCGCAAGGTAACACTGTCGATTTCAGCAACATCAAACGAACCAATCAAAAATTCGGCACGTGTTCAGGCACGAGCCAATCGTTCATCTTGTTTCAGGTGACGTTGAACACGAGGCCACAGCCCCGCCATGACAAAGCCTCTTTGGCCCAATTTGTCACCAATTGTCTCCAATGGCTGCGGTGACTAGGTGGGGCTTAGTTCCCCTGCCCGTCCGCAGGGAGACAAATGAAATTGGCCAAGTCCTTATCATGGGGTGACACGTACGTTCTGGGACTTCTAACGAAATAATACCCCTGGCTGCGATCAGATCAAAGTCCGCCCGCCCTTGAAAAGGAACCTCAGTCCCGGTGCCAGTACGCGCGGTTTCTATTCTCGCTTGACTTCTGCCCTACGCTCTACAGCTGACACGGTTATGATGGTTCATGTATCATAGTGAATTACTCCTATAAAAGCATATGATACAACACTCCACACACAGTGCTCATGCTGTCCACTGAAAAGGAGTCAAGCACCACATCTGCACTATTAGTATTACACTGGTTCTGTTCTCAGACATGGAGAAAAAAAGAACGTATTCACTGTGGGCATAACAAATTATCAAGAAAACGGAAGGAAACCAAAGTACTGTAAGCTGCCCGTGACTAATGCTATGTTGTTTCTGTCTCTGAACGCTCGCGTTAAAACCGCGAGTTTCTGCCAGTCTCGAACAACCTTGCTTGCGTCAGTGCGTATTTCTGCTGGCAATATGCAAACCGACTTAGCCGACCCGATAGGGCGTTGAACCTTCAATGCTCGGGTCCTAAGTTCGAATCCCGGCTGGGAGTCAAAAATTTGTTCTGGATTTCCCCCGCTGCCCCATCTTTGACAACAACCAACCATCCAAACGATAGCAGTACTGCACAAGGCCCTGGGCAAAACTAAAGTAGTTGAAGAAATCACGCTACACGCACACCGTTCGATGGCGTGCTAATGGCCTGAAAATCCGACGCTCGTCAGCGTTCGCCCTGGGATTATCGAGTTACGGGACGTGATCTGTACTCTCTAGCTGCAAGAGCATGAAAGGTTCATCCAGGACCGCGCTGGATATAACATTGCGGCTATATGTGTGTATGATGGTAGCGAATAGTAGTCGACCGAGCGTCACTCGAGGGCGTGTCTCATTTTTCTATGACCATTTAGCTGGAAATCTAACCGTCAGATCAATTTGATATTTGTGGTCAGAGTTAATAAAAAGCTGCCCCCAAAATGCATTAAAACCGTGTCTCTGCAGCCCTAACAGCCTTTCTGTGACTCACTGTATCTGGACCACCCCTCGTAGCTGGTAGAGGGAAGCCGGGGTGGCCAAAAGGTAGAGCGTTGGACTTCTGATGCTCGGGTCGTGAGTTCGTATCCCGGCTGGGGCCAAAGATTTGTGCTGGTTTTTTCATCGTTGCCCCGTCTTTGATATCACCCGTATGTGGTGGAAAAGGACGTTAAACCCCAAACACCCACCCACCCACCCTCAGCTCGTAGCTGGTAGAAATCAGTCAGCTGTATACTCGGTTAATATTTCAGTCCGATTCCGAAGAGGGGGGTTAACAACACACGACACCATTGATTTTCCGGAACATGACATACGTCCTTTATAAACTGGGACTTGAACACTACCTGTGATCCAGGAGATCCCATGGCATTTTCACGAGCGATTTCTATACTAGCTGGATTACAAATAATCACCCCTGACTCACAGAGGCACAGACAAAACTACAGATAGACACTTCTGACGACGAAAATAATGGCCGTGGCGCGTGTTGTGACTAGTTAATCTGTGACGAGGCTCGCATTTCTAAGGGCAGCAGAGATGGGCGAGCTGGTACAAAGATGGGTTGTCAATATTTGGGCTGTGAGTTCGACTTTCAGCTGGGATCATAACTACGAGTATGTGCTGGCTTTTGTTCTCGTTGCACCATCTTCGATTTCAATTTTGCGTTTAAGAAAAGGACGTTAAATCCCCAACCAACAAAAACATCACCTTCACTTACAACAGGCAGGGTGGGCACGAATGTGTTTTCATTCTTTGTGTTTTCTGTCGACCTCCAGGGTGATTTCAAAGACAGGTACACAGAAAAAAAAGGCCTGTACAAATTTTCCTCTTGTCAGAATTCGAATCTGAGACCCTCCGATCTCGAGTCCAACCACAACCTTGCTGAGCCATCCGACTTTCCTCATAACAGACTGGACACGTTAAAACCCGCCGGTAGACAAGGGCGGTTCTAGTCAAACCGTAATTTGAAATGCTGCAGGCGTTGGTAGGTTACCGCCGGCAAGCTTTAAACCGCAAAAAGGCCCACTTAGCAATCTCACAACATAACTGTGTACTCACCTATTGGAGAACTCGAAGTCTGAGCTGGTGGTGAGAACATGGAGCGTGTTTGGCGAGTTCCTGCTGTACATGGGCTCATCTTTCTTGGGGATGTCGATGGCTGCACTGGCGGAGCGCGCAGACATGCTCTCAGGGCACGAGTGGGGCGGCTGCATGTTACGCTCCAGCGTCATCCTCACACGTTACGCTGTCCTCTACACCTGAACACATTCAACACAGAACGTAGTGTTATTTGTAAATGTATACTGTTCGATTTACAATTTCTCTGACACAACATGAAACAGACGCAATGTTTCAATATGAAAATCTGCATGCTAATACTTTCTTTGACACACAATCATGATGACATACACGCAATGATGTGACACACAATGACACACACGCAATGCTGTCTCCTGAAACATCCACACAGATCATGTTGTTCAAGAGACAAGAGGTAATTGCTCCAAGCTGACAGATCAACCCGGTCTGTTACGATGACTAAGTCTTGACGCCGTGCGAACAGTCCCATTCACATGCCGTACATTATCACTTTCAACAATTCAGGGTTTTCAACACCTAAACATGAACAAGGGTATTTCCACACACTATGTTGTCGCAAAAGTCCCGTACAAACTGTCCCAAACACCTGAAACACAAACATGCCAAGCTACGATTCTTCTAAACGCAACGACAAAGTGAAAATCTATACACTGTTTTACTCTTTTTCACTATTTACTCGCCCTCACAGGTTTGTTTGTTTCTTTGGGGCTTTTTTGTTGTTGTTGTTGTTGTTGTTGTCCCTTCAAAACAAAACACGTGTCAATGGCCGCTTTAAACTTGCCAGATTGACCGAGTTCCTTTGTGCAGCTTAAAATCAACACCCTCCACCCTACATCGATACAACCACCACCACCTCACCAGCTCCATAAACACAGGAGACACACTGGAGAGGCGACTGATTGGAACAGGAGGGTATGGGGGTGGGGGGTGGGGATTGGAGGCTGCCAATTAACTATGCCATCCAAGATGAACCTGTCCGGAGAATTGCTGATGACAATGGGAGAAAAATTGATTCGTCCGCTTCTAGTGGCTCGTGGAATAAAAAATAAAAAATACCTAACAAGCGCTTCAAAGGTAGTGGAGGATTCTGTCACGACACGCAAGATTGGGCTCCTGTGTGCGTCATCAAAAGAGTATTTCTGGGTGCAAGTCTTAAAACGGCCATGGTCCAACCTGCTGCTCAATAATGAAGTAGAACAAGAATAGACAAGTATGAATCGATGCATGGCTCCAAACTCCGACACAAAGACTATACAGGCACGCAGAAACATCAAAAGGAAAAACAAGTCCACGTAAGCTGCTTCATTAAAATTTTATCAAAGCACTCGAAATAAAAAGAAATCTCTCTCTCTCTCTCTCTCTCTCTCTCTCTCTCTCTCTCTCTCTCTCTCTCACACACACACACACACACACACACACACACACACACACACACACACACACACACACACATCCGCGCGCGCGCACGAAAGTAGTTTCCACAGGCACTCAGAGAGGACAGAAAGGTCGACAACTATCAACTTCACACAAAAATACACCGTCAATATTACAACAACAAAAAAAAACCAGCTAACACAAAGGACTTCAAATTCAAATACATTTGTATTATCCCAAATGGGACATTCGGTTATGGTGGACATAAAACGAACAACCAGATGTACTGGGTGGGGGGGGGGGAGGTGCCAGACCCTCCCTCACGATAGTAATGGGAAAAAATGTAAATACAAAATACTGATATTTTCTTTCCGTTTTTTTTTGTTTGTTTTTTTTAAACCGGCAACGTTTACCAACGCTTTCGTTTAAAACGATTTCCTGCCATCCCTGTAAGCGACGTTTCACCATACAGCAAGGATGGGCTATGAATTACCACTACATCAATTATTCATTAGCTGATTTTCTCGGGCGGGAACAGTACAGTGGCCGTGGCTTACAATAAATATAACTCTTCCCCGTACTCATGGCAGCTGGATGCTGGCGAGGACTATATATTCTGATTTCTGTATCCACTGGCACTGTTCTTGCGTTTGGCGCTTCGCAGAAATATCAGCATAATGCCTGTATTGATTTCTGCCCTCAAAACAGCAGGAGGAATCTATCATTTGTTTCTTGTTGGCTATGTATAGAGAACCATCTGCTCTTATTGAAGGGGAAATTACTTAAGGCAGAAACTGTTGTTGCTGCTGTTTTGCATGTTTGCTTGTTGGGGTTTTTGTTTGCTTGCTTCTTGTTTTTGTCAATGTTGTTGACTTGCTGTTGTTGTTGTTTCTCCCGTTTGTTCTGATATTGTCGTAGTTTGCTTTTTGTTCATGGGTTTGTTTGTTTGTTTGTTTTTGGGGGGATTGTTGTTGTTGTTTTGTTTTTGTTTGTTTTGTTTATTGTCGTTTTGTTTTGTTTGTTTTGTTGTTGGATTTTGTTTGTTTGTTGTTGTTTTGTTTTGTTTTGTTTGGGGGGGGGGCATTTTGGCTGAAGTGTATAAAGTGTTTCAATAAAATTTAGAAACATGAATTTTGTTCTGCTAACACCAATAACGTAAACACACACGCGCGCGCACACACAGAGAATATGTATCACCACTGTGAATAGCAAGCTGACTTTGTCTAACAGCACACACGCGCGCACACACACACACACACACACACACACACACACACACACACACACACACACACACACACATTCACCGTACCCTTCCCTATATTTACAATCTATGCCTAAGCATCCATTCTCCCAGACCAACGTCCGTGCAAGCCCCCAGCAAACACAAGCCGTTCCGATCGATACACGTTGTGAGTAGGATGGCCGTGGATCCCCCGTCCCTCCCGTTCCTCACCTATTAGCATGCTGTCACGTGCAACGAATGCCAATACACCGCTTCCTTGACTGGACGCGATAATCACCCCTCACGTCTTCCTGTACACAACGGCTGGATGACATGGCTAGAAGACGCGCCTGTTCCAGTTCACGACTCAACGCAGCGAAAAATTACCTGCGCAGCAAACAGGTCACCTCAGGTTTGAGTTGGATTCTTCGGGCTGAGTTTCTGACTGAACTGTATTCCAAACTTACTACGCTGCAGGGAAATCTTGTTTTTAAACGGGCTAACTCCATCTTTGCTAATCAACTTATGTTTTGGAACGCAAGTTCGGAGACCCTGGCAGACCATGTAGGACAGAGGAGTTCCTTTGAACAGTCGTTGCTTCTTGTCTTTGTCAGTGCTCTTCTTTGCGTTACTTTAGTTGCAGCTACTGTCTTTTGTTGTTTTTGGAGGTGCCGGCGAATATTTGAACTAGCTGGCGTTCTTCAACCAGCGCAAAAACAGCTTACAGCGAATCAGTTTCAGCATCTATGTAGCAAAGCGGTATTTGTATCTGACACCAAGCCCCTGTGAGCCATCAGGACTTCCTCCCTCTCTCCCCTCCCACCCTCCCCCCCCATCCCCTCCCCTCTCCCACCCATCCCTTCGTCACAGTGTCCGCTGACAACGTTAAGAAGAGCGTGGGGGACAATATCACCTTAGTCTCTCTGTCTACAAATCACCCCCAAAGTCTTCCACTGCGCTGTCCACAGACAGTAGTGCGGGCATGCACCGGAAATTCCCCACTCAGTCCGGCCTTAAGGACACGCCATTAGGGGAAGGGAAGGGGGGAGGGGGGGGGGGTCAGGAACAAGCGTAAATCGCCCACACTCGTCAAGGACGACGATCGATCTGTCAGTCAGCAGCTTCAGGTGGACAGTGGAGCCTGTCCTCAACGTCCTGTATCCCCCTAGATTTCACTATGGGTGCGTAGCTAGGTAGGGTGACACTGACACTGCACCATGGAGTCTGACATACTCTCTGCACGTCCGGATGAGCTCAAGAACGTCAGCTTCATTGGAAATGGCTTGTCTGCAAGTTCGAGGCATTTTTTTTAACCAAAGACTATCTGTTATAGCTGGTCTCTGGTTCTGCCTCCAGTTGTTGAGCCTTTGCAACAGGCGGAAATCAAAGAAAGTTGGATTTCTTGACACATTTTACGAAGACTCTTACTAATAGTCAAATAAGAGAACTTAACCACCTACAAAGACAATACAACATTGCACTAGCCTGTGATTGCTCATTATGGTACAGACATAGCCTCATGCGAGAGGAATCGTTGTCGATTATCCTTTGAACAGATGTTGACTTCGCCATTTTGTTTGACTCCCGTGACATGAACCAATACCAGAGGCAATGATATGGATGTCCACGAACTAATCCCAAATCTGCATGCGCTGTCTCAACACGTCCTTGAGAGTCTCTAACGCATGTAATAGTCTTGCGGTGTCTGGCAGTACCTTTCAACATCAGTCACGGGAAAATTGGTAATCAGCGCCGGTCTGACGTGGCTTACACTGAGCCCCGGCACTGGGCCACATGGCCATCGAGCCACGTGCACATGACTATAGGAGTGGACATCGCCGCATCACGGCCAGTGGCTCCAATCAGACACGGCAAATAGAATCAGTCTCCTGGAAAACCCTGGCGTCTGCAAGCCGGCAGTACTGTTGTGAAAACGCCGGAGACCAGCGACCCGTCACCGATGCGATCATAAAACTGCCCAATCGCACGAGACAAAGCAAGATAGATGTATGCGGAAAGGTCGTTATCGGAAAATAACACGAGCGGGTGGCGCGTCCTGATTGGATGGCTGATGTGTTTGTACAGAAAGCATCAGTCAGTGGTGTGGTTGGATATTTATAATGTTAAAGAGGTCAAGGGGGACTAGGTGGTTACTGGAGGGGGAGGGGATTGGAAAGGGGGAGGGGGGCGACACGGGGGGGGGGGGAATATAAAATCTATCTCGTGGATGTGTTCATCGCCAAGCAAGCAACAGTTGGCTATGCCCAGGTCTGTAAGTATTGCTCATGATGCATTTAAACGGTCGTTCACTGTCCAGCAACTTGTTACAGGTTTTTCAAGGAGCAGGCTTACTTTACCTAGCAGTCATCGAATGTACCTCCAAACGAGTGAAATACAACTGTTATATACGGGAAAAAGGTGCGATCCTCTGAAAATTCTGAAACCACGAATTTCTCGTAAACGTTGTAGGTTCTGCTGCTTTTTTCACGTATTTCGTGTTTGAAAAACAATGGGCAACAAGGTTTACTGTAGTAACTTGTGCACATGTACGCTTCATTATTCAAAAAGGAAAACCGGACGATTATTTCAACTCAACAAATACGAGCGCACAAAGCAAGAAATTAACAAAAACAACAAATAAATGAAAAACGGAGGTCGCGCAGAAAGATTTTTTTTTAAGTGATCGTGGACAGTTTCCCAATCAACTACAAGATGTTTGCTTTTCATGTCACGTTCTCTGCCTGAACGACTTTCCCCGATCCCCCTGTTTCAACCACCGTACTGCTTCTGAGCTGAATGTCAACAACAGACATTGACGCTGAAGGGGTCAAGCGCGCAGTATTTTGCTGTTCTGTACCCAAGTCCACGCAACTCAAGGCTATACATCTCGGCTCTTCAGTCACAGCTTTTGTGAAAAGGAAATAACGAAGACGCCTTCCGTGTCCAGGGTTGTTGGGCAACCTTCAGGTCAAGCCCATAGTCGAGGAATTTGAAAAGAATGTATTTCAACCAAGAAATTCTGATGATATACGTCTAACATTAGCTCGTCTTTGCATCTGCACAATCCGTAGTGATTTGTTTGTTTGGTTCAATCTACATGAACGGAGTTTGACAATGACAGTAACACTTTATTTTTCAAGGACGAAAGAAGGAGCTGTCCTTACTGAGGACCTTGCCAGAGAATCTTTGTGGACTATGTTATCACTTCACGTTTCCGTGGAAAGCGTCACTGACGCTCTACAATTTCCTTCTTTGTATTGAACCAAACTTAAAGAGATACTGACGCAGCAACGGCCAGTCCATCGGTACAAGCTATAAGCAAATGTCAACGTAAAAACTGGAAAATAATCTCGTAACCTTCAGAAGAATTTTTCCACAATTACGAAAGTGATGGAAACAGCAGAATAAGGCGATTTTCACCCGTTGAGAGAGACAGATAGCGCCGGCGCGGGTGCGGGGGCGGTGGGCCATTTCTCATTTTCTCCCTGCCTCTCTCCCAGTGCATGGCGCTGCGGTACCGTCTCTCCTTTTGGCTGGCTAGAAATCAATGGTCAATGCATACTGCAAGAAAGCGCTGCTCCTTCCTACAAGCACCACAAAGCTAAATTCGACACGAGATCGCCACTGTTACCAAGGCAGTACAAGTGGCTGTGTTGCTACGATATCGGTTTCCTAGGTAGACGGCCATTTCCGTCCATGAGGCAAAACAGGAGAAATCGATCTGTTGTTCGTTCAATCTGTATTGTATTTTGTATTTGAAGCACATGGCATGCAGCTTTTGTATTGTATCTGATGCAGTTTTAGTGAAATCCAATACAGTCCAATCACGGCGCAAGAACTAATAACAGGAAGTGTTGCACAATTGCTAATGGCACAGTTCCTTATAACTACATTGGGTGTGCTTCAGATACAATATAAAAACTGCACTGGATGTGCTTCAAATGCAAAATACAATACAGATTGGAAAAAAAATGTCGGTTGCTCCTGGTTTTGTTTTGTTATGTTTTGCTCGTTTTTTTTTTTTTGTTTGTTTTTTGTTTTTTTAATTTGTTTTTCTTTCATGGACGAAAATGGGTAGTTAATAAACAATACAGATTGAAGAAAACAGCAAGTGATTTGGTCCTGTTTTTCCTAATGGACGGAAATGACGTGAATCGAACCGAAGACATCCAGAAAATATTGTTTCCTTTCTCCGGAGAGGCTTTCAACGTTGGCCTTCACTTCCATCAAAGCATGGAGATACGTTCTGAGAATGATAGGCGTGTTGACAAACATGCGTCAAAGGAGACCAGTGTGGTAACGGCAATGAAACAATAGTGTGAAACTATATCTAGGAGTAGCAAATCTTCCAGTCTTCCACTGAAATTGGAGGCCAACAAAATCACCAACGTCTTCTTTGAAGAGAAGACATCGATTTTCTGTCACGAAACATAAGCTGGCTTCCGTCCGGTTCTACTTTTCCATATTTCACACCCACCCACTTCCGAAAAAAAATTAATTTGCTCCGTAAGAAGAAAAAGAAGCCTGCATTCCTCAGAGGCGTTTTAATGCGGTTGATTTGAAAAGGATTGAGCCAAAAGTTCACAACACAAAAAGTAGTAACAGTTATGAGAATGAAAAGAAATGATGAGCTGCTCCTTGGTTGGTGGGCGGACTAAACATATAGGGGCGTAACAAAGGCGTACTGATAAAGGCGTATTATAACAGCTGTGTATGAAGTCAGCGGGGGCGTAGGTCACTCAATACGCTACTGGTCAAGCCTTCTCTGCTTTTATCGGCGTGCTATAGGAAACGTGATGCCCGCAAGAAGAAGGAAAAAGCCGAAATAATGATAAGGTTTCCCGTGACTGCAGTATTAGGATCTTCTGGGTCAGCCATGCGGTCGATTTCGAAATTCTAAGGCAAGAAAACAAAGAGAAGCCCCTGTTACTCAAACCTGTCTTACCTTTCTTTCGTCGGTTAAAAAAAAAATAGTATGTGTGTCCTTCGGCACACGGCCCGTAAAGTATCCTACAGTGTTATCGTGGTCACAAAAACAGACCAAGGCCGGGATGTAAAAAGACCATTCCAAACTTTATTCTGTAATACAACCGGCTGGGACCAAATATCTCGTTGCCCCGTCTTTGATGTCACCTTACAAGGTGGAAAAGGACGTTAAACTCCTAAACACGCCCCCCACCCCACCCCGGTACAGAGGTGTGGCTTGCACAGCCCACCGGACGCACGTTCGGTCAGACCTTCGGCGCTGCTCGCTAGCATACAGGGTCGAACGGATCCCCCAACCCCCAACCCCACCTCCCCACATCGACCCCCCCACCCCTCCTTTCTCCCCGAACCCAAGCACATACACCCCGATTGTTCCCCTGCCTTTGAAATCACCTTCGTCGCAAACAAAACGCTTTCAAACACGTTCTCTGTGTCCTCTTCATCCTGAAAAAAACTTCTGGACCCAAGAAGTACTTGACCCACTGTTTTCATGTACTTTATAGCACTCTGTACACAATGTGTCGTGTTGTTTCGCTTGAAGCCGGGTAAGGGTTTACACACGGTGGACACAGCCGCTCAGTGGCGTATACAGTGTGTGTCACCAGAGCCTAGTTGTAAGTTCTATCAAAACCACATACTCGATAAGTGTTTTCATCAGGTCGAAACAGTGCTTCATTAACATTCAGCAACAGTTCTGTGTCACCGGAGCCTAGTTTTAAGTTCTAACAAACACACATAATTGATCAGTGTTTTCATCAGGTGGAAACAGTCCTTCATTAACATCCCGTAACAGTTCTGTGTTACCTGAGCCTAACTGCAAGTTCAGCTCTAACAAAACACATACTGATTAGTGTTTGACCTGGCGGAAACAGCCCTTCATTAACATTCAGTAACAGTTCTGCGACATATGAGCCTAGCTGTAAGTTCTAACAAAAAGACATAACTGAAACGTGTTTACACCTGGGCCCGTATGTACTAGTCAAGGTTAGGACTTTTAGCCCCGGATTAGTGTCTAACCTCGAACAAAACTAGCTCTAGGGTTAAGTTTTCTGGGTTTTTTTGTTTTTGTTTGTTTGTTTGTTTTTTGATTTAAATCAGGAAGCGGGCCCATTCCAGGAAGGTGCCTGAGCCGTTATAGAAGGATTTGTTTTCTTCCTTTCTTAGCTTCATTTTTATTTAATTTTGCTTTTGGGTTTCTTTTGTCCTAGTCTGGGTTAGGCCCGTAGCCGTGGGTTAAATTAACCACGACTTTTATATACGGGCCCTGGTTGACACAACCTTTCAGTGACGTGCACAGTTCTGTGTCACCTGAGACTAGTTGTAAGTTCTGACACAAAAACCCGTGTCACTGGCTGTTGCTCGTATCCAAGCAACAGCGGGGGAAATTTCAGTCAGCTATTTAAGTCCGGATCTTTGGTACTGTCGAATCCGATCGATCTATACGTCAGTGCCGGCAGACGTGAGTTTTCTTTACTCCTCGTCTCCAGTAGGTTAACTCAATTCCTAATAAGTATGTCTGGGGTTGTGCACCACAGGCTTCCCTTTAAAAAAAAATCATAATTAATTGCATGGGTTTTAAATTTGACTTAGTGGGAGTGTTGCGCTTTGATTATACTCGTGTTTGCTGCAAGAAGAGCCGTCAAGGAACCGTAATTAAATCTTGTCTGAGTTTCATACAGGGCCAAAACCGAAAAAGAGTCAAAAGCGTTTGATACTCGTGCGCGGTACGGAATGTGTTAAAGGCCAATTTTTTTTCATCAATGTATGCTTACAACTTGTTCTGAGCTCTTTTGGTAGTGTTTGACATCGTGCCAGTTAGACGCCTGCACGGTGGCAGCATCTCACAGGCTGGCACTGAGCCAACGTAAGGGTACACGCCACACAAAGATCACAAGGAGTCAGCAAGCGCTGCGGCCACGGTTCACCCCTGAGTAAGGGAATCTGAAATTTCGCCGGCTCGCACAGCCTGTAGACGGCATTGTATCGTATTCAGCTCTGCTAGACACAAAGACTATTTCGAGCATACGGGCACACCCACATGCAGGCGCATTAGTTCCAAAACAAGTTGGCTTCTCTGATGCCAAGTAAACATAGAATATGAGCGCTTAATGAATTGGCTTGTGACGTGTCTCAGTACTGTTCGTTACAAGATTATACCTCCCCACCCCCACCCCACCTCCCTTCATCAGGGCTTGGCTTGACATGTATTATCATTTGTCAGGCAGAATTATAGCTCGACATTTGGCTCTGACCTCAGACCGCACGTGCTCGAGAATAAGAGGAGAGAACTCCCGCCAACAATGGGGAGAAAACTCCACCGGGAACCGCGGCGAATCGATTCGACATACAAAACCCGACCGGCATAAATAAACAAGACGTTTCGCAGCCTACTCCAACCACAACACACACACACACACACACACACACACACACACACACACACACACACACACACACGCACACAAACTGGTGCACAGGCATGCATGGACTGACGTCTGAATGCAAATAGGCGAGTAGGCAAAAACAACCGCTGCGCAAAGTGAGCAGGTGTTTTGCGTCCAAACTCGGCTGTACAACGCGGGTGCGAGTAAGAGAGGTTTGTACTCAGTCACCTGCAGGAGACAACAGGCGGTAAACAAGTGGCAATGGCGCCTGAGGGGACAATGGCCCAGAAAGCTCTCCTGCGGGGTGAGACATGCCCTGAAGGCAGCACGTGCGTTGTACCGATGTTGTAACTGATTCTGAAACATTTGGAAATACGCTGGTGGCACCTTCTATTTTTAATTTCTATTTTTCATTTGTTTTTAAATCTCGTTTCATGTGGAAATATTTCACTGATTTTTTTGCCCCCGTATATTCAAGAAATGTCGAAATGCATCTGTTGTTGCCTGCTGCGACGTGAAATGCCGTTCTTTGGACCATGTCCTGTCCACGATTGTAATGTCTGTGTGCAAGACTGCCCTCTGTGTGCAAGACTGCCCTCTGTGTGCAAGACTGCCCTCTGTGTGCAAGACTGCCCTCTGTGTGCAAGACTGCCCTCTGTGTGCAAGACTGCCCTCTGTGTGCAAGACTGCCCTCTGTGTGCAAGACTGCCCAGTACGAACTAGCTACAGTGTGTTTTGATCTATCTTCTGTTCATATCTGAAAATACTTCATTGATTTTTTTCTCCTATTTTCAAGGGATGTCGAAATCCATTTGTTGTTTCCCTGTTCCGACATAATATGTCGGTATTTGGATCACAGCTACAGGGTGTTTTGAGGGCTTTTTTCTCCGTCTTCTGTTCATTATCAGAGTGATTTCTAAGACAGGGGACACTAAAGAAAACCCTGCACAAATAATGTCCCTGTCTGGACTTGGACTCGGACCTGCCGCCTTCCATCTCCACTCCGACACTCAACCGGTTCAAGAACTCGACTCCAATAATAAAACCTGCTGCAGTTATTTATTTATTCAGTTGTTTGTTTGTTTGTTGTTGTTTGTTTTTTGGTTGTTGTTTTGTTTTGTTTGTTTGTTTGTTTGTTTGTTTGTTTTTGGGGGGTGTTTTTGTTTTTTGTGTGTGTGTGTGTGTGTGTGTGTGTGTGTGTGTGTGTGTGTGTGTGTGTGTTTTTGTTTGTTTTGTTTGTTTGTTTGTTTGTTTGTTTGTTTGTTGTTTTTTTTGGGGGGGGGCAAATTAAAATCACTTCAGGTTACGTATTGCTAACAGACGATCAAAAAGGCAGTGAAGCGTGGACGTGACCAAAAATCAAGCTCCTATGCAAAGCACCCAGAGGCCGCACTTCCAGACGTAACACACTGTTGATTTTGCTACGCCCGCAGACCTGACTGATTCCCTACAGTTCGAGGGGTAATTCGTTCAACGCTTCCATCGCCGTGTAAACCTAAACAATATCCTCCCGGCCTCCTCCGACGATTTCACGTGACTTGCCCTCGTGTTCTCAAGGCAACCCACGTCATCAGACACGTCAGATACGCCGATCTAACGACACGTCTTATACCGTTATTGGCATCATATCGCGACCATAACAGTCTTCAACCGATCACCTTCAAATGTCAGAGCCACCCTCCAGTAAATGCCATAAAGTTTCAAGCGTTATCAACCTCCCAGGAGACCAATAATGATGTGTTATTCTTGAGTGACAGTGAGAAAGGGCACCAGCATTAACAAGCCCATTTACGTATCCGTATGTACGTATCTATTTCATACAACGAAGACTTCTTCCCCTGAAAACACACAAAAAGACGCAAAATAGATAACATAATTATATAGTTTTCACTGCAAGCAAAAGACACGCGAAGTTCAGGCACTAGGTCCTAACAAAGTAATTAAGGTTCGACTGACTGACTGACTGACTATCTCGGGCCAAATTAACTTAGTTCTTAAATAAATCTAACGACGAAAGTAATCGCTCATAAAAATCAGACCCCCTTTTCTCGGTTAATGCGTATTGATTCCAGAGTTCGATTAATCTGTACCGTAAATAACCCTGTCGTGACTACATACAACTCGTTAACCGGTAACTTCTGAAACAAAACCGATCACGAAATGGCTGCCTTCTGTAAGACTTCCACGGCACTACAGATAAATACGGTGGCTCAGGTAAATCAAAGGCCTTCAGCAGAATCTGATGCTGAGCTGTAGGTGGTCTCATTAAGTGTTTTTGTGTCGTCTGAGCGCGAGACGTGGTTCTCAGTTAAGCAAAGCTATACAGCCAATTCCTGTTTTAATAATAATAATTATAATAATATTTATAGGGCGCCTATCCCCGGAAAACGAGCTCTAGGCGCCTTTTCAAGGCTGAAATCTGGATTCATTCGCGTTACAAATAACACCGAATAGATTACATGACAAAAAAAATCAGTTTACTTATGTGGGATCTGATGCGCGGAGAGGGACCAGGAAGTAAGTCCAAGACTAGCTTCACTAAGCTGAGACTTAGTAGTATGAGATGCATACATGGTCGACTATGGCAAGTTACCGACTATAATTATCAGGGACGAAAAATTAGGTTTATCTTGTCATTAGAACAAGGTTCCATAGGAACCTAGTAAGAAACGAGTGTACACACTTGCACGTGCACTCTGTCTCGCCATGGCCCAATTTCAGTCTACAAAAATCAAAACCACAGCCATGCTCAGTACACTCACTACTCTCGCAATCCGTTACCACACGGCATTTAGACCGGACTGCGTTCGCAACGGTCTCTCTAAAACCATGCTGCTGGTGAGTGAAGCAACAATTCCTCAACCTGTGGGCTTGTCCCTGACAGGTCAGATGTGGAGCGCGGGCTGATCGCATTATCGTCAGCTTCCAATGGCGCCAATCTCCCGGTGAACTATCTCGTTATTGTCCTAACGGCCTGCTGGCTGGCGGCACGCAACGCATAGTCAATCAATAAAACATCACATCCTACGCTACCCTCCACGCCCCCCCCCCCTCTCTCTCTGTGGGGGTGTTGCAACACATTGACCAGCTGATGCAACGTATCTTTGGTACGCTGATGGGGTCCAGATAAATCCGGTCTTAGGTTCGAGACTAATGTGTGACAAACCAGATAGTACGCAAAGCTCCGAAGAATTTGCTCCAATCTCCTCGTTCCAAAAATATTCTGTAAATGTATGAATGTCGCTTTCATGTGTCTTACTGGTGGCTTCAGTTTGTTTCCAAAGCTGTTTCTGATGCACTGACCTGATACAGTCGAACCTGCCAAGGCGGTCACTTGTATAAGCTATGCCACTGTCTAACCTGGTCACCCAAGAGGATCCCCTGACATGCTAGTTGTTGACATGCCACCCTGGATAACCCGGTCACCTGTATAAGACGGCCAGTTTGGCCCCTTCCTTTGGGTGACCGCCTTACACAGGTTTGACTGTACCACGAAAAAGGGGAATGCATGGCCGTGTAACTAGGGTGGGTGTTTGGGGGTTTAACGTCCTTTTCCAACACATAGGGTGATATCAAAGACGGGGCAACGATGAAAAAGCCAGCACAAATATTTGGCCCCAGCCGGGATCGAACTCACGACCCGAACATTAGAAGTCCAACGCTCTACCATTCGACCACCCCGGCTTCCCGGCCGTGTAACTAGGTTCCTTTGATAGATGTGAGAGATGAAAACGGCCAAAAAAAAAAAATCGAATGTTCACTTAGTGTGGGAGGCGTCAGTATTCGCTACGCTCTCATCAAAGAGTGACTACTTCCTTGTATTAGCTCGGAAGTAACCTAGACAAGCCACTACACTGATCCACTTATGAACTGGCGTCCTATCCAACCAAAGAAACAACACTGAAATTTCTACTGCATGCCACGTGCATATAGTTATACATACATATATATACGAAGAGCATACACGGCGTGTCTGTGTATACGTACCTATGCCATACTCGTATGCGAGCTAAATCAACCCCAACGTCGCACTTACGCAGATAACATCCGATACTTGAACGGCAGAAATGATGGAGTGTCCAAACTGGGCCTGTCTGCACCAGACGACACGGCCAGAAATGAGGCAGTCAGTTTGATGAATTCACACCATGATGCCAGCATGCCAGCTATTCCGATAACACTGGATCAATCCCTCTCACACGACACTGTCCATTAGAATATGATCCACACGTACCACAGCTATACGGGCTACAGGCAGAGCTTCCTGCATGCAGCTGTTGAGCAAAACACAGACGTTTAACACTATTCATACCAAGCATGTTTCCCACCTATTCCTCCAGTTCAGGGGAGCCGGAATAGCCGAATGGTAGAGCGTTGGACTTTCAATGCTCGGGTGGTGAGTTGGAATCCCGGCTGGCGCCAAATATTTGTGCTGGCCTTTTTCTCGTTGCCCCGTCTTTGATATCACCCATACGTGATGGATAAGGACGTTAAACTCCCAAACATCCCCCACCCTCCAGTTCAGTTAAGTTTAAGTGTCTCTGCGCTCGGAAAAGCCCATATGCGTTTCACCCCAGTTTATCAGTAATCTTTCTCGTGTCGTCTTTGAGACTGTTCCAATGTTGGTTTGGTTCACACAGACCCTGTCGTGCCATTTCGGTTCAATTGTCTGCCACTGCCTCTTTGTACCTCTGCTGACGATCCGGTTATGGGGAAAATGACCGGAGCTTTCGCCCACGAAGACTGGAAACTCCATAAACGCATTATCTGTTCGCACTGAAACACTCAACAACAACAAAAAGTAATCGTGGGTTCGAGTGACATCTCACGTTATCAAATTAAACAAAAATAATTTAAAAAGAATGGTGCGCTGGGAAGACAATCGAATAATCCTCACCTTGTACGAAATGTGTTAATTTTAGCACAGCTCCTGGCGTTTACTCATGCAGATCTGCTGAGTACTGAACAGAAATTGAACAGTTTTTTTTTTTTCTGCAGGGAAAGCTGTGACATTCATTTGCGTTCTTTTCCGTCCTCTGCACTAATTACTACTGGTGTCAAGCGCACACCGCGTTCAGACGACAAATGTCAGGTCGGCGCGCTTTTGGAAATGAGGTCAACTAAGTAAGAGAGCTCTCTCTCTCTCTCTCTCTCTCTCTCTCTCAATTCAATCTCATAACTGATCTTTTTAAAATATTCTTAATAATTTTCTCTTTTATATATTAGTAGATCAGTCTGAAGCTGCAGGAGTCAAGACGGTGGCATTTGACGAAACCACCACCTCAGTGACAGAAAATCATTAAGCTACTGGGTTAATGCTGTAGCAAATTTGGATACCTGATACCTATTAGCTTTCCCGCTCTCTATTCCGCACGGGACTACTGAATTCCCAGGACACCTCAATAGTCGACCGTTTTCCAGGTCGAATTTTCTAGTCTTGGCCTGCAGGCTTAAAACCCTTTACCATCGCAATCAGGAGGGTAGAAAATTGGCAGGATTACCGTTACACTGCAGCCCAGTTCGCCTAGAGAAGATACACTGCCCTATATTCTCCCTGTTTCAGGAAGCTGTGTTAAGCCAGCACACAAAGGCGAACTCGGCTAGCGAAGGAGAGAACGCGACTGCAATTAGTTTGGTTATTTGACGCGGGGAGAGAGAGGGAAGGGGGGGGGGACCTTGGGCAGGCTCATTAAAGGCCCTATATTCGTAACGGGCGCTCAGGGAAAAACTGCCGCTTACGAAGGTTTCAGGCTATTTGCCAAGTAGAAGGGGGTTTCATTTGACCATCGCGACCGTTTCTGTGACTTTGCGGCTTTTAATATTTGAGAAATACGACTTTCTTTGAGCCTACCCTCCTTTTCTTACCGGCTGTCCGGCAACACGAGTCTAAAAATAGCCACCAACCAGCGCCTCAAGCTGCTGGCCGAGACTGCAAGCTATGACGTCACAGTCAGTGCAAGTGTAAACATATTGCTCCCGAGTGAAAGCGAAAATACGAGGTGTGATTCCTAAGACAACCCGACAACCCACTCCCGTAAAAACAAAGTTCACGAGTTCATCGAAGAAGCGGCGCCGACATACGCAAGAGCGCGAGTATGCAGTCCAAAGTTTCCCGAGGAATAGAAACTGCCGCGGTGGCAGACTGAAGCTGAGGGACTGATTGATACGCGCTTGGCCTCTCACGTCGGGACCAAAGGCTCACGGACGTTTGGCATTCACTCCATGCTGATGAATACGTAAGTAATCACTGTAGTATACCTGTTAGTGTGACTAGATAACCTGACTTTTGTGTCTGAAGAAAGTTTCGTGCCGACTAAGTATCCGAAACAGCAGTGTTATGGCGGACAGTGGTTTCGCACCGAGTCACCCCGGCCATACAGTGGTTTGTGTGGCAAGACAAGAATAAGTGTACTGGCAGAAACAGTGCAACTTGATATGAAACAGAAGCAAGTGTGTAACACCGAGTAATACTGTTCCAATGGTTTTCTCATTTAGGGAGAATGAAAAGGGAACATAATTATGAGATAAGTATTTTTCACACAGTGTGTTACTGATAATTGAACCACCCAGTCACTAGTGACAGGCCCTAGCCAGTGGTATCTGCTTTTTTTATTCTGGTAATGTCATGTCCATCATTTTAAAAATTATTTGTGTGTGTGTGTGTGTGTGTGTGTGTGTGTGTGTGTGTGTGTGTGTGCAGGTACTTTTCGTCAAGATCTCTACAGCCGCCACCCATGCAGGTTAGCACACTTTTTGTTTCAGTAGTTTGTCGTCGAATTGCACAGGTCAAATTGCAAAACATTATATACATATAATGTGTGTGTGTGTGTGTGTGTGTGTGCGCTTTTAATTCCACCAAGCTTGTATACCAATTATAATGTACAGATGAAAATTAAATGTCATAGTATAAATTGGCTGTTTTATAATTGCTTTTCATGTTTTCTTCTTGTTGTTTTGTTGTTGTTGTTTTTTGTTGTTGTTGTTTGTAAATGATGATTTATTCAGTATTGATAGGTGGGGGGATGTTTATAGTTCCAGTTTGGGCGGATCCACCTGAAGTGGCAGGAACTTCTGGTTCCACAGCTAGACGCAGCACATCAACCCTAGCTGCAGCTGGAAGCATCTTTGCAAGGGTAGGTGCTTACTCCTGCAATTTCAGAAATCTCAGCAAATTCTGACAGGTACATGTACTTCATCAGATACTGTGAAGTTGTATTTATCATGACGCACTATAATAGTGACACTGGTAGTGGTGACTACTTGCGTGCTGCAGTATGCTTTTATACTGGGTTTTTTTGTTTTGTTTTTTTATTGTAGAGTTATGCATGCTTATGCTTTGTAGCCACATGTGTTATTCCAAGAAATCCTCTCAGACAACAGTGAACACATGTCATGATCATGTTTGTTGCAATAAGTTGTCTCTTTCCCTTTTGACAGTGCCACTGCCAGTGGTGGTAGTCAGATGTCTGGCGTGGAACCAACAGAGTGAGGAAGAAATGCCAGTGGCATCAATGTAAGTGAAGGGCTGTGTTCTGAATTTCTTGTCTAATCTTACTGTACATGTTAGTTTTATGAGGTTGGTTTACTTTGGTTGGGAACTAGCGCAGGTTTTGAGCCACTGTCAGTTGCTGACAGAACTCTCTCAGCTGTGATAAGCTCAGTGAGGCAAGGTGTGCTTGTGTTAGTGCACTGTAGTGTACCAAGTCTCTTAGTTGCCTGATGATAATCACCTTTGTGCTTGCAGTCACACTCACAAGCAGACAGCAAGAAATCAGCCAACTTTGGGTAAAAAAGAGGGCAAGTCAACATGTCACAAGTAAGTGATATCTTCTATGGTGTTTCTTTGGATTAGGGTTTCTAAGGTTTTCAGTGTTACTACATGTAATTGTATTCTCATCACGTCACATAATCATATCTGTGTGTGTGTGTGTGTGTGTGTGTGTGTGTGTGTGTGTGTGTTTTCGTTTTTAAATTTCATTCAAGTGTGTGTGGGAGGTTGGCCTTACCACCACAACAGTGACACAAACATTTAGTGATTTACAGAAAAAGAAAACAAAAACAACAGCTTCACCTACCCTACATTTTTTTTGTTGTTGTTTCATTTTACTTCAACTGATCATGTTTACTGTGAGATGTGTTCATGCATTCATGTACACTGACATCTGTAAGTTGAAGCAATACATGTTTGTGTGTGGTTCTTTACAGAAGGTAGATACTGCCTCCAGATCCTGTGACTACCAAGTCTGGGAGGACAGCAAGGAAGAATCTCCTGTCAAGATTCATTCATGGACCCATTTGAGTGAGCAAGATGCAGGTGCATATTTTTGTTTATGTTAATAAGCAGGACCGAAGAAAGAGGTCTGTTAGAATGAAGTCATATATGTGAATCATAACTGAAGGAGAGTTACATTACTGTGTGTGTGCATGCTTGTACATGCATTTTCTACATAGACGAAGCATGTAATTTGTAAAGATTGTCAAAATATCACTTTGGGGTTATCCCTTTTGTGGAACATTCAGATTGTCTTTCCAGGTGCACAAGTCGAAAAATGAAAAGAAAACAACAGCATATAGCAGTCATTGTGATAGTTGACTGAGGGGGGGAGGGGGGGGGGGGTCAGTTTGTGTACCCAGTGACCTTGTTGCTGGTCTAGCTCAGAACAGTTACGAGCGACTTACCCCAAGTTTCACTAACTAAGAGATCATTGTTGTTGTTTTTTTTCACTCACTATGCCCATTGTGTGTAGGTTCTTTACATGGCAGTTTTTTCAGTTTCAGTTGATGAAGGCCTTCTTTTATCATAGGCATTCCACTTAGGTGACAGTAGAAGAAAGGAGGAGGAAGAAGATCCATGTGATGTTGATGATCCTGACTATGAGCCTTACTTCCACTTGACAGCTATACTGTAAGTTGTTATTCAGTTCTTGAAACATTATAATAAATGATAAAGCAAATATTGAAGTAATGAGTTTGCTTATTATGAAATACAACCATACCATCCCCTGTCACCAACAACTTGCATTAAATTTTTAATAACTAATAACTTGCACAAAATCTTTTCTTTCTACTGTAAATGGTAAATTGGTGTTTTGTCATCAAGTTATATGAAAAGTACACTTGAAAAGTGTTGAGGAGGAAGATGAATTACCCTTGTTCACGTGTGCTCTCAGTTGCATGTAGACTACTCGACACCATTTAATTAGACACCAGAACTGGGAACTAGCTTGTTGATTTTTTAGATGGAGCTCCCTCGCCTTTTAGTTTTACTTCATGTGCTACATGTACTGACCTGTCTTCAGATGACTTTTTTTATCATTGTTACTAGTATTATTTTTAGTTTATAGCACTGTGGATATTCAGTAGATGAGAGTCTTGCTTGAATGATTTTATTTACTGTCAGGAAATGACTACTGTACGCTGGGGCTGTGGGCACGGACGCTAAGTCTAAAGTTCCGTGGACTCTGTGTTTTCCATTTGATCCAGCACACCTATCTGGAATCTACCATAGGTGGCTACTGGGCTGACCACCAGCATAGTGTACTGAACTCTTTCCCGGGACAATCACCTATCATTCTAGGTAAAGGCTTCAGTGTGTGTGTGTGTGTGTGTGTGTGTGTGTGTGTGTGTGTGTGTGTGTGTGTGTGATTTCATCAATGCTCACTATAAGAGTAAATATTGGCATCAGACATTTTCATCTGGTTTTGTTTTTAATTTCTGGAATGTGCATTTTCATCCACCTTCTTGTATGAGACAGTACTGGAACAGTACGCTGGACTATGCTTAATTTTATGAAAATCATAGGCATGTGTTTGAGTGGGTATCGCCTGTTTTCTCTTTGCTGCAAGTCACAAGAGAAGAAAGGGGGTGGATTCAGGGGTGGGGGTGGTGGTAGGGGATAGAAAATAGCCTACTATACACATGTACAAAAGCCAGTGCATTATCCATTCATTTTTGAACAGGCGCACGGCTGCACTGGAAGTGTTTCATCAGCACACACTGATGTATTGTGCAAATGGGTGTATCGTGTGCGAAACCTGCTAACTGCTCTGGACCACAACATCCACAGTGACGGGGGCATATGGACCAACAGGAAAGGGGAGCCAGTGTAAGTAGCGTTGCATGATTCAGTTGTCTGCACATAGACATGGATGGCACTCTTCCACCTCAGGGCAGATTTCTGCCCAATAATTTTGGGGAAATCACCCCCACCCCCCCCCCCCCCCCCCCCCCAAAAAAAAAAAAAATTAAAAAAAATGGGGCAGTTGTGTGCTTAGGTTATTGACATGTGAGGATGATATTGACAGTTCAGGACCCTCCCCCATATTTCTGGAGCATGTTGTTAACATGTCGTTGTCGCCCCCCCCCCCCTTTTTTTTTTTTTTTTTAACATTTTCATCAGTTTCACCCCAGCAATGATGTATATGTGTGTCCATTAAAACTGGCATAGCTGTTGTTTTGTCACAAAGTTCACGTTTCAGTGACACTGATAGATATCGAGCTTTATATTAGCACATAGTGTGTGTGTGTGTGTGTAACACAGAGGTAGAGTATCTAACTGAATTTCATCATGATAGCACTAGCAGTTGACAAGAAATGATTCCTATGGTTTTTCAGATACCACAGATGCTTCAGCAAGAAGACAGGGAGATGGTCTTCCCAGAGAAGGAGAGGAAGATGTACCCACACATTCGGGACCATGAACTTTCAGCTGTGAAAATGAGGCTAGCTGACAGACAGGGCATGTGGCAAAGCCTCAGACCTTTGGAGGATTTCAACTACGCTGGCGCCTGTACAATATCCACCATCAAAACAACTTGTTCAGTCCGAAATATCACGCTTTGAGAAATGAATTTGTGCATTCTGCTTTTGCTCATTTTCAAAGCCTTACAGTTGTGCTGTACATCAGTACTGTCATCATACAGCTGTGCTACTTCCTAAAATCTACTTCTGTGCTTGTGCATGACTTATACATAAATAATTATTGTAATTACTTTGCTGTCATTCTAACAACTATGTTTAGTACTCTGACATTGAAATTGTAACTGTTGCATCCGGACAAAAAGAGGAAATCGAGTGAATAATAATGGCCATCCAGAACAACTAAACATTGAATTGGTGTGTGGTGTGTGTGTGAGTTGCGTGAGAAAGACCGATGGTGTGTAGGTGAGCCAAACAACACTGACAGCGAAGAAGGGAGAAGTTTACAATATTATGGAAAACTGCTTTTTTATGTGGTCATTTTTGTCAATTTCAATACTTCTTTCTCATGCCCTTCCTGTGGGTTCACCTCACTTTGACAGTTGAGTTCTTTTTGTTTGTTTGTTGTTTTTGTCTAGTTACAGAAGGCCTATTTTGAAAGCAATCAGTGTAGATCAGATCACAACAATTCTTAGCACTCAATGCTTGTAAAGCATCCAGAGCTGCTGTAGAAGGGAGGCTTTTTGTAAAAACCCTCTGTTACTGTATTAATTTTATTATTATTACTATGTAATACTACCTTTTGACTCAGTTCAATACATCTCTCGCTGTATCACAAACACGAATGCACAAGAATAGCTTCAGTATCTTCAGCCAAGGTGTATTGTGAACATGTACCACACATGCATTGCTTCTGTCAATTTTCTGCAGTTCCAGTGCATCTACAACTCAAAATTGTTTGTTTTTGCTTCTAAAAAAATACATAATCAAATAACCAAAGTCATACACATCTTTTTTTCTTTGCAAGTCTGAGGAACTCAAAGACAAAAAGGGGTATTTTCTCACCTTTACTAGTGTTACATAAATAAAAAACGTACACATGAAAGAAAAGTGTTCGCTGTTTTTGTCCATTATTCTTCTGGTCCACTTTTACAAGGACACAAGGCTTTTGATATAAAGTTCATCTATCAGGGATGACAACAGTCCCGCCGTTCCGCTGTCTTTTAAAAAAATCTCCGCTGTTCTAAAAAAATCTCTGCGGAAAAAAAAACTTCGTCACTGAGCGATACCACCCCCCCCCCCCACCGGCTTGTCAATTTTTTCGGCGTTACTTGCATTCCGATTTTGAGGGCCAATTCAGTTTGAGGACTGCTGCGGTAGGCTGCCCCCCCCCCCCCCCCCCCCCCCCTGTCAATTTTTTCTGGCTTTCCTTCTACGCAAGCCGGCCCCAGGGAAAATCTCCTCTGCTTTCTTAAAAGTTGTTGTCATCCCTGATCTATATACATTGCTCATGATTGATGCAGAAAGTCTACAGTCAGCACTCTCCTTTTAGCTTCTTGATGACAGAGGGAGAGAGAAAAACAAACCACGACAATACCACCCATGTGGTCAGCATTTACTACATTTCTATGAACATGAGTGATTATTAGTGCTACCAACATGGTGCTCCATTACTAAGGTGTGTATATCACTATATGCAGCATCAGTGAAGTCAGTGTTCAAACCAACAGTCTAGTTCAGCCTCGATGGGATAAACCCTGTGTAGTGGTTGATAGGGTGAGGATTGTGATCCCGAATCACCAACACACGTGTCTCCTGCACCTAGACCATGCCTCCACATGAGGAACTGCCTGTACACAGCATGGTGGTTAGCTTTGCGCTCGTCATCTTTGCCGTTGCAGACAAGCATGTCTCGCCTCATTATCTGTGACAGCTGCAGAACCATCCTGTCCAAAATCAGGTACTGGATTTCCTAAAATAAGAAGAGTATTTCTGAGTAAGGTCTGTTATTTTCAACTGTGAAAAGAGAGAGGAAACAGAATAACACGGACCAACAAGTAAATTTTATGTTTTGGTCGTAAATTTCAGGCATAATTATGCATTTGCATGAGGGGACAGGTGTAAGATTTTCACTGGTGCAAAGTTCTACATGTTTCATAGTTTAATAATACCAGTTTACTTTTAATGAGGAAGTAGGTAGAGGAAGTACCTACTGGGAGCAAAAATTGGCATTGACCATAACCACAGCAGAGATGTTCCAAGTTCAGCATCGGATGGCATGTTTCTGCAGGAGACAAAAGTGCACCAGGAGGACTGGCCAGAATGAGGCATAGGGCTGTGGCCACCTGGCTGCCCCTCCTACAGCTCCAGAAGGCTGAATACCGGTATGAGGCCTGGCTGTGCCTCAATCATGTCTACCGTCATCCCATTCAGTCTTCTTGTCTCCATCTTGTCCATTGTCTTCTGAAAATAGTGAAATATATACAATCCACAGGCATTTTAGTTATGTGTTGTCACTGGGTGAGGGCTCTCTCTCTCTCTTATTACAGTAATCAAAAATTCTAACCTGTTGTCCTGTTATTATTTCAACCTTTTAATCTCAGCTACAAGATACCAACCTTTTCATCTTAAAACTGGGACTTCAGGATGGCTTACCTTCAACACAGTGATTAAACACTACACTGTGCACACACATGGGCATGTGTTTGGCAGAGAGAAAAGTGTAATGGTATCCTACTTTTTGCTATTCAGGGATATTGAAAATAAGACGAGTGTGTAATGTCTTACCTTCAACTGTTCTGGTCTTTCCTCCAGCATTGCTGCCACAGTACGTGCTCCTAATGCTGCAGCACCTCTGCCCCATGCATGCTGGTGATACATGCACTCCCTTCTCCTACAAGTACAACAGCAAAAAAAAGCAAACTGTAAAACAACCAGCTTGTATAATCTGAAGCACATTTTATGGTGAATCAGACACCGACTACAAGGACTTCGTTACTAGTAGGCAAAATTTTAATTTCGTTCTCTCCCTCTCCGGGCTCTGATGGTGTGAGTGTGACTGGAAATAAAATCAACCTCGTATTCCTCCCTACATCCCTCTCCTCACACCGGCACACACACACACACACACACACACACACACACACACACACACACACAATTGAATGTATCAACTGGTGCGCTTAGTTTGAGCCACGGAAAGGAAGGATGATTCATAAAGTAAACTAGTTTGAAGATCATGGGAAGCGTTATCGATCAACACTGATCTTTCATTCTTTGCCTTTGGTATCCTGTCAACGAGTCAACGATGCGCTAGCTGACCCATTGCAGCCTACAAAACTTACAACAATGGTCACAGAAATGCAAACTGGAATGTCAAAGATTGGAAATCAATGCGTGAATGTTATCAAAATTATGAAATGTGGAATAAAGCTTACCGTGATCGCACGTAGGCGGCCAGCCCACCAACAAAATCCTTCAGGCAGCGCGCGCTAAAGGATGTGACGTCACTGTGGTCTCGGTGTCCCCGGCCTAAAGCTTCACTGGCGTCTGCTTCGAACGCGATGACAAAACAAGCTTCCAGAGCGACACATGTGCCGACCCGAGACACCACAACGGTCTCAGACGCTATTTTGTGACCCAAGTGACTGATTCTGATGCATAAATTACTCGCATTCGATGATTTTTTTTCCACACGCTATAGTATGCTTGTTCTACGTATAGAGCCTTTAATGAGGACACGGCTGTATCTTCTATTTTTGGAAAACGGTAGCTTTTCAGCTATTCAGCAGTAATCAGCACACACTGACCTGAAAGAGTTCATTAAGCTGACCATGTAATCGGCATTTCTTTTACGTCTCCTTGCCTTCCTCTGTTTGTTTGTTTTGTTGCTGTTGTTTGTTTGTTTGTTTGTTTTCTTTTCAGGAGTGGCTGGGTGGAGGTAGGAGAAACTCTCTCTCTCTCTCTCTCTTCTTTTCTTCTTCTTCTCAGTTCTTCTTCTTCTTCAATGCTATAGTTATTACGGCAAGCAGTTCAATGGGCACCTTCTTTCTAGTTTATTTGTCTACTTCGTCTGTCTTCTCTTACATGAATTTTCTCCGAGAGTGAGCTGCTGCAGTCAATAAGAGGTCAGAACAACAAGCCTGGGGAGACGTCCAGTGCAAAATTACCATAAACGCACGTGTAAGCACATAAATGTATTACTTCACGTTGTCTCCCGAGAAACCAAAACCCAGACATCATAACTGGCAGACTGCCAACAACCACACAATCGGCCAAAAGCAAACAACAGAACATTCTAGGCCAAAACCGGCTGTTCGTCATTTTCAACCTACATACTATGACAGCTGGCATTACATAATGCACAACAATTCATGCTGCAGTGCAGTACGTGCAGGTATACCTGACAACAAGGAAGAGACCTTTCCACTGCTGCAAAATCAATATAGAAATACGAAAGGTCAGCGCGTGGCTTCATCTGCAAGCGACAGACACCCTGCCTACACCCGAAAACCGAAGAGTTTAAAACGACGCGCATCGTCCTACGTTACTATGCTGGCAGATCGTTGAGAGCAGTTTTTATTGGTTGTCTAGTATCGTATCACTTAAACACACGCACAGTCACAACCTCACGGGGGCTGGCGAGGAGCCGAAACACACAGCGTCTGCCACAGTCTTGTCGCAGGGCTGGCTGGGACAGCTTCGGGTCGTTGAAGTTCGCACGACCAGCAAACTTCAGTGTATTGCATGTCGAGTTCCACAAATCGTAAGACAGACTATTTCGAGTCTACAGGTACTTAAAATTTCTTTTTCTCTAGCACCAAAGCATACGTGAACGTTCTGTCTCACTTGCGGATATGATGAGCAAATTACTGCTTTCAGACCTACGGCACTGCGCGTTTGCAGTGTACTGGCCAGTACCAACACTTATAATAATAATAATAATAATAATAAGGGGTATTTGTGGCGCCTCATCTCACAAGAGCTCAGGGCGCGTACATAAACTACACATAACATACAAAAAACATAAACGTATAACACACACACACACACACACACACACACACACACACACACACACACTGAATTTTTGCAGGTGGCATGCAGAGATGGAGAGCGGGGACTGTATGACTATCGTATGACTGTCAAAGCATACTAAAGACATAAAAGTTGCATGTTGGCACTGACCCGTATTAGTACTGGTCGAACTCGGCTGAATACCAATACATGTACGGGATATACTATTGAGACATAGCTGCATATTTGTCTTGATCACTGTACCAGTACTTATCAAACCCAGCTGAATACCAATACATGTTTGGTACATAATAATGAGACATAGCTGTATGTTTCTATTGATCACTGTACATGTACCAGTTCTTGTCAAACCCAGCTGAATACCAATAGGTCAATGGGATATTCTAAGACCTCTGCACTGACCAGTACCAGTACTTGTAGAACCCAGCTCAATACCAATGCATACTAATAATGACACAAAAAGCTGCATGTTTAAATTGACCTGCTTCAGTACTTGTCGAACCATGATAAACATTAATACATTTATGGGATATGATATAATTACACAAATGAGACATAAGCTGCGTGTTCGTACTGACCAGTACCAATACTTGCCGAACCCAGCTGAATACCAGCTCACACTAATAACTTAAAAAGCTGCATGTCTGCGTTGACCAATACCAGTACTTGTCGAATCCAGCTGAACAACAATCCATCTACGGGACTGGTATGATATCCTAATGATATAAAACCTGCAGGTCTGGATTGACCAATGCCAGTACTAGTTGAACCCATTCTAATGGAAACATCTGTATGAGATAGTAATGAGACAAAAGCTGCATGCATTTGCATCGACCAGTAATGATACCAGTCGAACCTTGCGGAATGCCAATAGACACATATGACATAAAAGCATCTGTAATGAGCTTACTAGGCCTATCTTCTGGCAAGCTAGACTAGAATCTATGCGATCGATGACGCTGCACTGCCGTGTAAGACACAACAGACATATGTATATATATGCAAATGCAGTCGGCTGCATCTGCACTGGCAGACAACATTTACAACAGCTGTGCGGCATAACTGCGGAAAATCATGCACGTCTCGAACTGTTTCAACAGGATAAAAGTACATCGCACCGGCTAATAGTCATCAAGAGGCTGTGTCAAGTTCATCCCAAGAACAAAGCAAGATGAAACTTGAAGAGCTGACCTGAATTTGCATTGCACATTTTCGCCGTTTTATCGGTTTATTAAATGTGTATGTCAACCTGGCAGAAAAAAATAATAATAAACAGGTGATAAGATGACTGGTTTGTGTTTCAAGCTAAGTACGTATAAATTTATATCACCTATGATAAAATGTATATCATAAATTATTTCATATAATAATATCAAAACTCCACAGAAAAAAAACGGTCTATGCAATTTAACCCCAGTAATGTATTTCTCTGATGCTTATTCTATTATGCTATTATGCTATTATCTATTATGCTAAGACTGAGCCTACTGCGCTATCTGGAACACCATCCGAACAGCTTATGCACAGTCCAGCAAACCCAGGGTCGGGACTCTGGCTCAAATTCAAAAGACATAGCACCGCGGTAAATGACAAAACCACCTCCACATCGATCAGAACTGCCACGAATCCGCGCCTGTTTCAATTTCTAATCTCCCCCAAGGTATTAACAATTTGCAAATGTTATCTTTCAGTCCTCGCTAAAATGCCAGAGGTTCGTTGGGGGATAGGTCAGAGCCATGGCGTGCCGATACGCCGATTGATCAGGCCGGAACCACGGCGAACTGCCGGCTTCCAAAAATACGCCAGCGCCGTGGGCTGGTGAACGGGGCTTAATAAAGACGGCGGAAAGTGTTCCGGTGTCAGTCCGATTCAAACTGGAATTAAAGCCACGCGTCTGAAATACACGTCCAAAACATAAACCAGCGCCAAAGCCGGGCCCTACAGATCACATTCACGGGGATTATGTCACAACGGCGGATATTGTTCTGGTGCTGCTTCAATTCAAATTCAAACCGGTACTATCAGACAAAGCTACATGAGATATGTGCATGCACACCTCTCTACACTGTAGTAGGGTTTCAAGTCGTTTCGTGGTGGATAAACGGCTCCTTCCTTTCAAAAAGAAAAACTAACGACCAGTAAGCAGCAGCACCGAGTGCTTCCATTTTCAAAGGCAAAAAGCACCGAGAAACTCCCTGGATTCGGCTGGTCGGTGGGAAAGAAAGGGCCGTTTGAAACAAACAACAACAACAAACATGAACACTAGTGCTCTCACTAACACGTTGCTACAACGTAAAGACAAGCGGATGCTCGTATTTCTGAAAGCAATCGTCGCCAAAACTTTTGAACCGAAGTAGCATTCTCGTCATCTTGTTTAGCCCCGGCGAGGTCTAGCCCAACATTTCATATTGATCACTCTCTACCCGCTCTGCTTCGCTGACTGCAATGCAAGTACGGCATGGCTGCCGGAACACACCGCCAGCCTGTTGGATGGTGAAGATAACGGGCTTCGAGAGAACAGGCTGTTCGATTTTGTGTGCCGGAATGGAAGGGGAAAACTCAGTGACGTCGTGACGCGTGTGTTTCTCTCTTAGAAGGGTGGACGGTTTCTGGCATTTTCTTTCGTTCGTTAGTACTGAGATATCATGAAAACAAATCCGCCTATACTCTCTCTCTCTCTCTCTCTCTGTGCGTGTGTGTGTGTGTGTGTGTGTGTGTGTGTGTGTGTGTGTGTGTGTGTGTGTGTGTGTGTGTGTGTGTTGTTGTTGTTGTTTAAGGTGCTTGGTGCTTTGGTGTTGTTGTTTTTTTCTCAGAGTCCCTGGGCAAAAGACTAATCTCGGTCACCAGGATTCTAATTTCAAAGTAAAGACGTCGGTATGTCAAAAAGTGATCAAACGTTCAGGACGATGGGACCAACCCCCCCCCCCCCCCCCGAGACAGAGACTATAATCTGAGTAATATTTAAACATCGATGTCATCATCATCATCATCCTCTCTCTCTCTCTCTCCCTGTGTGTGTGTGTGTGTGTGTGTGTGTGTGTGTGTGTGTGTGTGTGTGTGTGTGTGTGTGTGTGTGTGTGTGTGTGTGTGTGTGTGTGTGTGTGTGTGTGACGCAATACACGCACATGTCTAAGCTGCTCGGAAATTCCGATTCAAACCCCGAGAAGCGGCAGTAGAAGTATTCCTCAGGCTGCTATGTTCCATCAGTTTGCGATGTCTTGGTACAAACATCACGAAAACCAAGACACATTCCGACGCAATCAGGAGAGTCAATAAACATAAACATGATCGCACTTTCAGGTTTGTAGACACAGTACTGTATACATACGCCATAGCCTTCGTTGCGTAAGCCTACACTTTTAAAAAAAATCGTACACGTAAAACACACACGTCATAAAAACCGGCAATATTGGCTGACGAAATAACCGGAGAGAAGATCCAGACCCTCTTACAAGTACGACCTTCCTCTCATTAACTACTTACCGTTGCCGGTATCCAAAGCGCCCACTTGGCAGCCAGCCATGTTGTGAACACACATGACGACCGCCTTGGTCAGAGAATATAACTCGCTTGTTGATGATATTCCAGAGTTTATATGATGATCAGTTCTTGCGAGTTGATGACACTGGTGAGTCCTGTGACCTGCGTGACTTACTGTGACCACAGGAAAGACGAGAGAAAGCCGTGACCTTTGTGACACCAACAGGCAGGCAACAACTGCCGGCGAGACTCACTCTCTCTCTGTCTCAGTCACTCGCTCTCCTACACACGTTCACCCACACAGGTTCCAAAAAGGACAGCGTCGACGAAATGATGAGAACCACACACGTCAACAGTCGTCAGCACTAAAGGCCCTGAAGGCCGCGAGTCGCATGCGACACACAGGACGCGACTAGCGACACTACGCGAGTAGCACGTTCAGCAAGACTGACGCCCGACTAGGCACTACGGAGCAGCGGAATCCTCTCTCGCGCGTCACACTCACTGGCAGCTGCCGGCCTCACTCTATAATGGTATTCCTCAGGCTGCCATGTTCTATTTGCCGTGTCAATACTTCCCATCAATGAACGGCACTCCATAACGGCCGCACACCTATATATGGAAGTCGTGCGAAAGCACTGCCATGGCAACGCCTCCAGAAATCAATACGGGGCTTTTTTTCTAGGCCACGGGCAGCCAATGAGCGCCCGGTCTGGCAGAAGCAGTGAAGCATTGATTTTTGGATCTAGCAAGAAAGACGGCACTGGCTGGGCAAGGCGCTTCCCTTCCTGATGGCGGGGCAAGCCAGGACAATGGACCAGGCTTGGCCCTTCTGTCCCGTATAGGCTACTCAGGGGAACATTGTGCTGCTGATCAGTGCTGGCTGGGGCTGTTGCTTGTGTAGCTACTTTGTACACGGCATCAGCTGAAGCAGCAACCTTGTACACGTGACTACTATACACACACGGTTTCCAGTTACCGTGACGGTGAAGACATTTGGAAAACAAGCCCATGCTCCACTCAAATGCATGGCGCTTAGGCCCTTTTTTCAAGATGACGACTGTACTTGAATGATCATAGCCATTACAATACACGGCATCAGCTGAACCGGCAGTTTGTACACGTAACACAGTATAGGCCGCTAGATTCTAGTCCAGTCATCTGGGGGAAAAAAGGGCTATGTGGCGCTGAAGCCATTTCTCAGACGATGACAACTGGCCTATATAACCACAGCCCATATCATTATAGGTATTATAACATAAATTATACTATAAAACACCGTACCAGCTGAAGCAGCAGGCTCGTAAACATGTAACAATATTGAATATACACGCGTTTCCAGTTACAAAGCTGTCTGCTGTCGTCTGAGAAAAGGGCTTTATAGTGCCTTACAAATCCATGGCACTTATTCCCTTTTTTCCCAGATAGCTGTAGGCCTGTATAACCACCACCCCATATTACTATAATACACGGTATCAGCTGAAGCAGCAGCGTAACAATACACACGCGTTTATAGTTACAAAGCCGTCTGACATGATCTGAAAAAAGCGTCTAAACGCCTCACAAATCCTTGGCACTTACTCCCTTTTCCAGTTAGCTGTAGCCCTGTATAACCGCCGCCCCATGTTATTATAGGCTGCTATGGTGGTTTCATATTGTCCCAAGCTTTATTCGATGGCGCTTTGTTCGCGCCTGCCAGGAAGCTGCATCAAAAGCGCTTCTCAGTTTCACAGCACAGGAATAGCTCGCGACTCGCGCCCTGAATAGTGATGACGAAAACAATAGTTTACAATGCCCCGTATACACCGGCAGCTGACAAGCGTGGATGGATCACTTGAACGTACCCACAACCTCTTCTACGTCAAACTGGCAAAACAGCAACAACAACAAAAAACACTGATCGAACACTCACAAAACTTGTGGCTGTTATTTTTTGGTTTCCCCTTGGTGTTTTACGCTAAATCTTTTTTTCTTTTTTTTTTTTTAGCAAAATCTATACCGTGAAATAGAAAAACAGCCTAAGTGCTTGCTAAACCCATAGACCTTAGGCTCATTTACCCAATGACGGTAGAAAGTCTATCTGGCAAAACAACAAAAACAGGGATCGAACGGCACTGAGGCTTACGGCTGTTTTTGTGCTAGTGTTTTCGTGAAGTTTTAGAGTAAAATCTATAGTCAAATGGAAAAAGAAGCAAAGTGTTTAAGAAGTCGAGGGTGCTCGTATCCTTTTGACAAATGATGGTTAAAAGTAATCCTGATCGAACCGTCCCAAAGCTTGAGGTTGATTTTGTGCTGGTGTTTACGTTGAGTTTTACGGTAAAATCTACCACCTGCATGCTTGTCAAATCCACGATGCTAAGTCCGTTTTACCAAATTTTTGTAATGACGTTAACAATGATACTCTCATAAACTCCTGAACACAGGCGGTTTAGAATTGATCAAAACTGCCCCCCTCCCCTCTCACCCTCCCCCCACCCCCACACCTCACCCAGCAAAACCACCCATCTTTGTTGCCCTCGACGACCCTCGTGTTAAAACTTCAGCCCTGATTAAACAGGTCCCGCATTGAAAATCGTTATTGGGGTTCATCAGACTGCCATCCCCCAGGGCCCATCTGTGGTGTTAATGTTGCTGTAGCTGCTGTCTTTGT